>ML825515.1:65380-80262 GCA_009831015.1 Picea engelmannii | reverse complement strand
AAGGTGATAAGGGACTATAGTGAGGTGTTACTAAAGGAGATGAGTGGGGAAGGGAGTAATGTTTTGTCATTGAAGGAGCTAATGAGTTTAAAGAAGAGAGGAGAAAACGGTGATCAATGGTTGAAGGAAACACTATTGTGAACCCACCAAGGTGGGAAGAAAATAGAGGAACTCCAATGAGATCTAGTGGAAAGATTGGAGATGTCTAGTGTAATGGAACGAGGATGCAAGTAGAGGGGTCGAAGAAGTTGCACCAAGAGGTTGTGTTCGAAGAAAAATTTGATGGGCCAATGAATGGTAACTTGGCCAAAGAAGTGTGACTTGATGAAGCATTAATGGATGTGTTATGATTGTTACAACAGGGGGTTATTTCCAAAGAAAACTATGATGGACCACTAAAAGGGAACTTGGCTAGAGACGTGCAACCGGATGAAGCGTTGATGGATATGTTCTAATTGTTTAGAAAGGAGATAAAGGAAATAGACATGGCACATTTGGAATATAGTGGAGCCATCCCAATCCATACTCTACCCCTTATGCATTCTAATACAAGCAAGGTATTTTTTGTTGATTATGGTAACTCTAGTTTAGTGGCACATCCTAGAAATCCAAAGAAACCAAGAGTTCATGCGAGTCATAGTAGGAACCAGTTGAGTTATAGTGGAAGTATCGTTAGCCAAAGTAGTGCCAATATAGCTTTCAGTGGTATCAAAACCTTGGTAAGACAACCAAAGCCACAATGGTTTTCTTTTTCCATACACTAGTCAGTAGCATCTTTCGAGTGCAAGTTAGTCTACATTTCGACTCCATGAATTTTTGAGGAAGGGTGATGGTGAAACAAAGCAACATGGGTTCCGATGTGAAGCCATTTGGAGTGCCAAAATTACTATGGTCTATGTTGCAAAGTTGATTGTTTCAAATGACATAATAGAGTCATGCCTCACTATGGTACATGAATTATGTACAAAGTACCCCTCTAGGTATTACAAGAACTTACATGAAGTAAGGAAATCCTTCATTGTGGAGTTCCATAAGTTGAACACTAAAAAATATAGTTGCCCTAAGTTGAAAGATATCAAAAAAACTATGGGACAAACCATTTGGGAATATGACTAAGGCTATAGGACTTTATAAGAAGTTCGATGTACCAAATTAATGATACCCAACATAAATAATGGTTTATAGGAGAAATTCTACCTATAAATTTGATTCCCCTGATACAATAGAGATGGAAATCTCCAAGGGAGGATTTAAAGTAATCTATGGGAATTGAGTCAATGGTCGAGTATCTAGGGACCACACATACTTGTGCAACACCTATTTATATGTAACACACCCAACCCCTTAAGTACCTTTTTAAGGGATGGGGCATCAAAATTTCACTTTCCTCCATCATATTGAATCCTCTTCTCGAGATCTCCATCATCTTCTTCTCATCAAGGGATTTCCAATGACTGTTACCATGCTCAAATATGAGCTCTAGATTGGAAGTTATTCCCTTCTGAAGCTCTTCAGGCATCATTGGTTAAAGGCCACGTGGCACCCGCGTGGGTTCGCCTCATTCATACCATTCCACCTGGCACAGAATTGACCATGGTTGTCATCCCTCAGCGATGATATGGCCGCTGGAGAGGCGGTTACAAGGGATGTTCCCCGCGCCTTCGCCATCAACGAACCTTCGACCCTTCATCCTTCCTATCCATGTCTGAACCATTCCCGGAGTCCCGAAGTCCCGGAATCCTACCACATGGCTCCGTCCTTCGATGAGGATCCTCATCGTTTTGTTATGAACATACCCACAAACTCCTGAACTCCCAAGGTCCTGCCATGTAGATTTGACCTTTGGCCCTTTTGGAACATACGTTCTAACATCCTAAAGCTCTCGGAGTTCCAAACTCTCGAACTCCTGGGGGTCCCATTAGCCATTAGGTCAAACAATTGCGCACCAGGGGGTGACATGTGGCAAAATCCGAAGATAGATGACGTGTGGCCCAATTAATGGAAGGCATGTGTCATGTTCCAATTGGCATATGAGGTTTGTAAAAAGCACGAATCAAGGTGACACGTGTCATGCCCAACATGGGTCCATTCCACCCTAGGTGATGTTAGCATGCCACATCACTCCAGACAGACAACCTCCAGAAGCCTCTAACCTCTCCTACCTACGAAATCGCCCGAAGCTCCGAAGTATGAAATCCTTCCGGCAACCTCCCAATACATTTTATCCCACGATCAAGGCAGGTCCACGTAGATCCCTAGATCCACAACCTTCGTTGCTTCATGACTTCGGCGTTCGGGGTTTCCACCCATTTAAAACTCTTTTTTCCCTCAAAGTAGGTCAACGTCAAACTGACCACAGTATAGATCCAACGGTCGAGAGAGATCATGAAGGATCCTTGAATTGGCGGTCTGCATTACTTCGTGAGTTCGACGTTCGGAGGTTCTGACGGTTTAACACCCTTTCTCTCCCGGAGTAGGACTTCGCTGGAGTGCTACACACTATCCTTCCACTAGTTGATTGGACGATTGGGAGAGGTTCTCCATGGACTCCCCATATCAACGACTCACAACTCTAGCTCAAATTTCCCTTGGTATCAGTGTTAGGCCACTCTTAGAGGGACACTTGTCAACCCAAAACACGTTGGCAAGATGTGTGGCATGTGCCTCAGGTCATCAACATTTGTTTACTATGTCATGAGGCCACCACACATGGCATCACCGCTGCTTGACACGTGGACCCCCATGTGCTCTGGACGTGATACACACGTCCCTATGATCAAATGGTCGGGAGGGGTCCCGAAAATCCTTAGATCGACAACCCAATTTACTTCGCAACTCCGACATTCGAGTGTTTTGGTGTTATAAAACCTTTGTTCTCCCAAAGTAGTCAACGTCAGACTGACCACGGTGTAGGTCCAATTGTCAGGGGAGATATTGAATATCCTCAGATCTACGGCTTGTGTTACCTTGCGGCCAAGAAGTTGATTGAGGTTTAGCAAGGGGACAAATCCCACGATTACAGTTAACTGACCGTCAACTGTCGATCATCCGTCAAGTTACCAATTGGATAGATCACCTTCAACACAATCTGGATACTATGAGGATTCCAACACCCCGGAGCTTCGGACCCCCAAATCCCCGAAGTTCAAAGGATTAGTTCTCGTTGGGTGTAGTGTTGGGTTCCATGGTCCTGGTCATATGAGGTTTTTGACAAGTTACAAGGGCTAGACCCTTAGCTCTCATCTGAAATTTGGTTAAGGTCATGGGAATGAGCCTGTGGTTACTTGGACGACTTTTTTGAAGGAAGTGCCCTCCATTCATAGAACTTAAGTTCTAAAACAGGGAAAGGTATTTTCGAGGGATCAACGGGACTGTAGCAGTTCCGTAGGGTCTTCCCTGACTCTAGAACTGTTAAGTTGATCCCTGGGAAAAATACCTTGAGTAATTCCCAACCAGCCTAGAGGCCAAATTTGTCATCTTACAACCATTCAAATGCAACAATTTACAAAAGAACAGTAAGTACTATTACCATCAATTTCATGTGAGGCACAATTTATCACAATTACATACATTCAAATCGTGCATTTCAATTCAAGTGCACAGGGTAAACGAATTACTTATCTATTACAGTCGATCACCGACCAACTGACTGAGGGGGTTCGCCTTTCCACCCAACCATAGGCTCAGAGGCATTCATTCTTAGCACTTTGGCCACCCTCGTGCCAAGCCATGATATCACTAGGGAACTTTTGTAGTTTCTCAAAGGTTCTTTCTCTGTCACAGCCTCTGCAAGGTTTATCGGATGCTCCCTTAGCATAGTAGATCATCCTTTTCTAGATTCCCTCTCACTACTACTTAAGTATACCAAGCCCTACCTTATATGGATACCATCCACCTCTAGATGTCAAGTTGACCCATTGGTCATCTAGAAGTGTTCCAACACTTCCTTTACCACATTCAGGATCAACATTTCATTAACCATTCTACCTTATCCTCACAAAGAACTATGTACTCAACATCATCAACCTTTTACTTATGTTGGCATAGTAGATCATCACCAACCATATGATCTATGACATCACCATATTTTACAAAGAGGGATTACCCCAGTAGGAAGTTTTTCAGTTATAACAGGTCAAGTAGGTTGATCTCACCTACTCCAATAAGGCCTCTAGACATGGAGGATTGTTCTCCCAATTCCAAATCCTTCATTTAATCAACACTTTTAATTAACGGAGGCTTCATAAGCCCACTTTTTAGGCAATTCCTGCCAACTATTTAGTCCATTTTCCTTCTAGACTCGACTACTCCTTAAAACAATTTTATGTCATTTGCATCCAAGTTTTATTATTAATGTCCTTATACATAATCCCACTTTTGTAGGAATGGCTATTGTTTCTCCAAAAGAAATGATAGGCTTCTTCTGCCACAATCTAGCATAATCTTGTTGGGTAAAATCCTAATTGAATTTTAATCTGCATCCTTCTCCTCAAGGAACTTATGCAGATAATTTCCATACGACAATAATATTCTCAACATGCTCATCTTAGCCAAGTGGTAAATTAGTCTTATGACTATTCTCCCGCCAATCCAGGCCTGTGTTTGAATCATGTTCTGTTAGGTAGGGTAGGGCAGGGTGCCCTCTCCCTTAAAGTTTTCTAAGAAATAAAATAATCACTTGACTCTTTCGTGAGCCCAAGTAGGCCAAGTGTTGTTTCCCACTTTGATACCACTTTGTAACACACCCAATCCCTTAAGTACCTTTTTAAGGGATGGGGCATCAAAATTTATCTTTTCTCCATCATCTCAAATCCTCTTCCTAAGATCTCCATCACCTTTTGGTTGTCAAGAGATTTCCAACGACTCTTACCATGATCAAATCTGAGCTCTGGATTGAAAGTTATTCCCTTATGAAGCTCTTCAAGAATCATTGGTCAAAGGCCACATGGCACCCACGTGGGTTCGCCTCATTCGTACCATTCCACCAGGCACAGACTTGACCATGTTTGTCATCCCTTAGCGATGACATGGCCATTGGAGAGACGGTTACAGAGGATGTTCCCTGCACCTTCGCGATCACCGGGTCCTCGGCCCTTCATCCTTTCTATCCATGTCTACACCATTCCCGGAGTCCCGAAGTCCCAAAATCTTGCCACGTGGCTCGAGCCTTCGACGAGGTTCCTCATCGTGCTATTATGAACATACTTGCAAAACTCTCGAACTCCTGAGGTCCTGCCATGTAGCTCCAACCTTCGTCCCTTTTGTATAATACATTCTAACATCTTGAACCTCTCGAAGTTCCGAACTCTCGAACTCATGAATTCTCGGGGGTCCCATTAGCCATTAGGTCAAAAAACTATGCACGAGGGGGTTACATGTGGAAAAAAAATGGAGATGATGCGTGACCCTATTAATGGAAGGCAAATGTCACGTTCATATTGGCATATGAGTCTGTAAAAAGCACGAATCAAGGTGACATGTGTCATGTTGAACATGGGTCCACGTCACCCTAGGTAACATTAGTGTGCCACGTCACTCCAAACGGACAACCTTCGAAAGCCTCTAACCTCTCTTATCTGAAAAATCGATTGGAGCTCTGAAGTCCGAACTCATGCCGACAACCTCTCAATACATTTTATCGCACGATCGAGGAAGGTCCACATATATCCCCAGATCCACGGCCTCCGTTGCTTCGCAACTTCGGCGTTCGGGGGTTCCACCCATTTACCACTCTTTTTCTCCCAGAGTAGGTCAACGTCATACTAACCATAGTCTAGATCCAATGGCTGAGAGAGATCCCGAAGCATCCTCGGATCGACAGTACACGTTGCTTCTTGAATTCGACGTTCAAAGGTTCTAACTGTTTAATGCCCTTTCTCTCCCAGAGTAGGACTTCGTCAGAGTGTTACACGCTATCCTTCCACTAGTTGATCAGACAGCTAGGAGAGATTCTCCATAGACTCTCCAGATCAACGACTCACAAATCTAGCTCAGAGGTCCCTTGGTCTCAATGTTAGGCCACTCCTAGAGGGACACATGTCAACCCAAAACAGGCTAGCAAGATGCGTGGCACATGCGTCAGGTCACCGACATCTCTTCACTATGTCTCGAGGCCACCACACATGGCATCATTGTTGCTCGACACATGGAACCCCACGTGCTCTCGATGTTTTACAGACGTCCCCATGATCAAAAGGTCAGGAGGGGTCCCAAAATATACTTAGATCGACGACCCACATTGCTTCGCGCTTCGCGACTTCGACATTCGGGGGTTTTGTGTTATAAAAACTCTGTTCTACCGAAGTGGTCAATGTCTGACTGATCACGACATAGGTCCAACTATCAGAGAGATCCCGAATATCCTCATATCTACTAATCGTGTTACCTTGCGACAGAGAAGTTGATTGGGGTTTAGCAAGGGGACAAATCCCACAATTATGGGTAACTGACCGTCAGCCGCCGATCATCCGTCAAGTTACCAGTTTGATAGGTCATCTTTGGCGCAATCTGGATACAATGAGGATTCCAACACTGTGGAGCTCCAGACCCCCGAAGCTCAGAAGGCTTAGCTCTCATTGGGTGTAGCGCTAGGTTCCATGGTCCTGGTCATATGAGGTTTCTGACAAGTTCTGAGGGATACACCCTTAGCTCTCAGCCGAAATTTGGTTAAGGATGTCGGCATGATCCCGCAGTTACTTGGATGATTGGTTTGAAGGAAGCATCCTCCATTCAAAGAATATAAGTTCTAAAATAGGGAAAGGTATTTTGGAGGGATCAACGAGACTGTATCAATCTCATAGGGTCTGCCCCGAATCTAGAACTGTGAAGTTAATCCCTGGGAAAAATGCCTTGTGGATTTCCCAACTATCCTAGAGGCCAAACTTGTCATCTTACAACCATTCAAATGCAACAATTTACAAAAGAACAATAAGCACTATTACCATCAATTTCACGCGAGGCACAATTTATCACAATTATAGACATTCAAACATGTCTTTCAATTCGAGGGCATAGGGTAAATGAAATACTAATATATTATAGTCGATCACCGACGAACTGACTTTGGGGGTTCGCCTTTCCACCCAACCGTAGGCTCAGAGGAATTCATTCTTGTCACTCTGGACACTCCTGTGCCAAGCCATGATATCACTAGGGAACGTTTGTAGTTTCTCAGAGGTTCTTTCTCTGTCACAACCTCTACGAGGTTTATTAGATTCTCCCTCAACATCAAGCTCGCAACTTGTTGCTGAGGTCTTGTTTTCTGCAAATTATTAGAGATCCTTTCTCTTGTTCTCTCCAGTAACCATAACAGTTTATTCCATTTATTCTTCTCACTTGGAGAGCTTCACACACTCTTCCTCTTTTTCTCTACATATCCTGGTCGCACCCCCCTCCTCGGTGTGGTCTCCTTCTTGTCTGCTTTCGTGTGTATTCTTGCATGCATTTTTCCCTCCCGAGGACGATTCTGGACCTGTCCTTTTCCTTTTTTCAGAAGGAACTCATGTCAATCTAGGCCTACAGGAAAAACCACCCTATGTGGTAATTCAGGATGACAGTTTCCTATCCCTTCAGCCAGACCCTCCATGTTTCCATTCGTTGGGGTAGTTGATTGTTCAACCACCACTCCTTTTCTCATTAACTGATTTTTCCTTGGAATCAGGATGAGGCTTATTATTTCAACAAAGAGAATTTGGGGTCATTTTGACATATTGAACGCTCTTTATAGTTTCCTCACTCTTTCCTCTAGTGATATCATAACCAATACTTCAAGGCTTCACTCCCACAGTCAGTCATTGTCAATCTAAAAAATAATACATTTACATTGTTCACATGCCATAACATGGTAATCATAATTAATGATTAATTACAAGTTGGGGGAAAGAGGGGTGTTACAATCCCCTCCCCCTTAAAAAGGAACATCGTCCTCAGTGTTATTTCTCAGTAACACTGGTCATGGCTTTGTCATTCAGTTGCTTCCAAAATATTGATCCTCTTTCTTGGTCAGGTCCTTTCTAGACCCTTAGCCTTCGTCACATGCCTTCAATAATTTTGGACAAAAAGCATATTAATCACAATTTAATGTGAAAACATATTACTATTGTTTAAAATTCAAGAGGAAAATTTCATAATCTAGCACAATACTTATCTATACAGTTCGTGGCTTTGCATCCACATGGTTGTCTTGTTATCTTGGCTCACTATTTTTCCTGGACATACCCATTGTGTGCATGATCCCAATAAATAGTGTATGAGAATTATCAAAGTCCCTTCTTCCTTTCGGTCACTCACCCTCCAGACCTAGGCTCAGGCATCCTCTTCGCTGCTATACAATCTCTTAGGTGATCCATCCTACCTTACCAAGGCTTTCTCACACAAGAAGAGTTCTAGAGACTTCATTGAGCCTTACAGTCGAGGTGTCCCTCAGACTTTCTCTGTCGAGGCATCCCTCTGGCATGTGTTGCCACACCACAACATATTCTAGGGTGATCATGGCTCACCACATGGTTCTTCTGTCTCAATAGTATCCTTTTTCATGCTTTCCATATTGACAGCCTTCGCCTATCCTTCCTAGACAGATCTTTTTCGTCTCACATGTATCATAGGTATACATAAATTATGAGATATTATCATCAAATTCAAATTAATAATTTTCTTGCAAATCTTTCACCCACAAATTTCCAAATTCCACATTTATTTTCAGAACTGTTCCGCACATGAACCAGATTCACAAGTATGGGACTTTCATTCCCATAACAGATCAGCTCAGCAAGAAATTCGTCTTCCTTATGGGCTTACAACACTGCCATATCCAAGACCCTTTTTTTCTTGTAATTTCAACATTTCTCAGCCAAACAAACTGTTAGTTTTCATGCACATTATATTTTCAAAACTATGTATACTAACAACCCAACTCATTTTCATATATTCGAGGGTATAGAGTAAAAGGAAATATCATTATTTATGTATGCATCATATAAACATAATGTTGAGGGGTCCTGAATCCTTTTAACTCAACACCAGGAACCAAATCCGCCACTGAGGCCCAATTAGACTCTGCAGCGTTTGATAGTGGAATGGTTCTCCAGATTTGTCGATCCGACCAAATAATCAATGGGCTTTGCGTAGTGATTAACAAGATATCTTCTTATGAAAATTCCTCCTTCGGTTTAAATGTTCTCTTTTGTATTTTATTTTATTAGGTGGGTCTGCTAAAAGATGTGTTGTTGTATAAACCAGTTGGGTAAAAGGGGAAATCTTAACCACTGAAGAAGGCTGAGCTTGGGATAACCCCCGTGCTCAAGCATGTAGACAAAGATTTTCACACCCGTGACAAGCCTAGTACTAATACATCAACTTGTTGGTATTTTAATTATTGAATGAGATACAATTATCGAAATAAAACATACATGCAATAAAATGATGGCAAGAAAAATAGTTTCCTTAACTCTAACCATGAATCACACATTGACAGAATGATTTGCTTTCCATCATTAGAGACAAGAAATATAAAAATATTGAATTAGCTAACTTATAAATAGATTCAGAAACTCTTACTCATTACAACATCCATTCATGAGATAAAGTCAGAAGTAATTCCTCCTTAGATCCAATCACAAACGCCTTTGATGTAAAACAAAATTTTGTCTCCATTCCTAATCAAGACTTCTCAATTAAGGTAGTTCTGAAATAGTTCTTTACAATTCCAAAAATGAGGGTCTTTCCAAAAACCATCGACCCTTTCTAAAAGGTCGATCCTCTTATTTATAAMAAATCATTAACTAAAAATAACTATCAAAAGTGCAAGCTAAGTAAAACAAAACATCGCCACATGGCGCTTCCATCTCTCTGTCTTCTAAGAGTCATCGAATGGTTTCACTGAAGTGGATGAATCTTCTCATACTCTGACCATTTGACAAAGAGTTCCTTGCATGTGTTGGCATATAGGAATCTGTGTTGGTCCATCGAGGCTGAAAGGATCTCCTTTACTTCTATTGCCCATGCCCGATACTTGACTCTCTTGACACTTAACTACTGTAATACTATTCGAGCCTTGATCAGGTGCTCCATGAACTGTGGTACTTGTCCTTGCACCATGTTCGCCACCTTTGCTATCTCTGCAGTCCATGCCAAGTCTTGTTATGCATGCTATTTGACTATGTCATGCAAGTCGAAAAAATCCTCGGGTGAGCCAAATTTTGGGTGAGCTAAATTTTGGGAGATCGATGTCTTTCATCTCCTGATTGATATTGACCCAGCTCCTTTTGTAATCGACCCATATTTCTTGAATCTCCCGTTGAGGTTCTTGGGCCATTTTCACCCAGTATTCGTCCACTTTTCTTATCTGATCTATGTTGTTGTCCCTTAGCAGTTGAATGTCGTGCTCTTCGGCGTCTCAAACCTTTTGAACCTTGTTGATGTAATCAATTATTTCCACTGCTTGGTGGGCCTTCTCGTACCATCTTTCCACATATTTGCAGGTCTCTAGCGCCATAAGAGTGTCTTCTTGTAAGTCAGATATCTATGCAATGAAAAGGCGTCGTTCATTTCTGAATTTGTTGTAGGCATCTTGGAACTCATTTCTCAAAAACATTGTGGCCTGTGTGGAGTCCTGATAGTATTTTGCCAAATGGCGTAGATGCTCCAGCTCCTTTAGCGCAACGACCAACTCCTCTTCATCTTTCCTTGCTCTATCTAGGGTGGCATCTGTGATCGCCATCCCTGTGCCGATAAGATCAGATGTCCTGGCATGCTCCGTGCTGATCAATTTCTCCTATGTGGTGATGAGGATTGAATTTTCCATCGTAAGCCTCCTCTTCTTAGTGGTTCTCTTCATGATGGATTTCCTTTTTCGGTCGTAGGTGATTTCTTGTATATCGACGACCTCATCAACAGGTTCAAGGATTTGTTGTTCTCCCCAAGTTAGAGTGTTTCCTTGGCTCCCGACTGTGTATATCTATTCAAGGCTTGGTTCATGCACCTCTTCTATATGTCTCAATGGCCTAGCCTCTGGTTATTGCTCATCGAGTGGTAAGTCATCGACCAAAACTGAGGAATCAGGGGTAAGTTCAATACTTACTTGATGATCGACTATTGAAATGTTGATTTCCCATTGTGGAATTTCTTCTTCTTGTTCGCCCGCTCCTAACTTATCCTTCAAGTTGTCTATTGGGGTTCCGGGTATGTCGAGTGGCTCGATGTCTAAGGCACTTTCTGCCTCATGCTCAATCTGTGGATGGCTCTGAACTTGAGCATCGAGACCCGAGGCAGATTCTTTCTCAGGTTCTTTCTCTTCTGTAATCTACACTAGAGTGACCAGTGACACCTCTGAACTCTCCTCATCATCGTAGATGGTTATCAAATAGAACAAGGGATTTGGTACACCTGTTCTCCCTGATGTCCCCTCTATCTCGGGATGGGTTGAAATTTCCCCTGGTGATATGATTTGTGATGGTGGCACTTCGGGGTTTTCTGACCCGATGATTTCTTCAAGCTACATCGGCTTTAGGCCACTTGGTTCCCCTCGACTTTCAATTGGGTCATCAACGAGAATCCTCATCATTTTTGTCAGATCAGGGTCATTTTGCAATTGATCGATGATTCTCTCTGCCCCTTCTAACAAGAGAAATACCCTTCTATGTGCCTCTGTTGTCTCTGCCACTTTGATTTCTTCCCTGGTTTTGAGGGCTTCTTGGGTTGACTACTCTATCATTTCCACCTATTCATCTATGCTCATGGCCTTGAACCTGGTCATATTTGGGTTGGATATTCTCTGTACCACCTCGTCCCAGTCCTGGGTGCACTCTGTGAATATTTCGTCCTCTAATTTATCATGGGCGTACGACAAATAGGATGATACATGTGAAGCATGTTGGAGGACCGGGCCTTTAGGGTTGTGCTCGTGGAATCGACATGTCGGGAACATGAATTCTAGTTGGCTAAGCCCTTCTTGTTTGGCTTGAGCAGTATCCTTCACCAGATAGAACCCCACATGGAAACCATAGAGTATGAAAGTATGTTTCTTGTCCTTGACTAATGTGGCGTTGTATCTCTGCAGGATAGTCTGATAGCATATTTCTCCCACAGCAAGCTGGTTTGGGACATGAGTAGGTAGGATATGTGGTGCTCCATTGGCCCTGAACACCTTGAGGTAGGTTGAGCGTTCGTCTAGATACCAATGGCCTACCTTTGCTATCATTTTCTTGGTTGTCGCGGATAATCTTGGGCATTCCTTCTTAAAAATAATGAAATGAATGCAGGCGATGAATTCATCGTAGATGAGTGCGTAAGATTTCTTGTACCAGTTTCCCCATAGTATGTTGAAGTAGACGTGGACCGAGAGCTCTGCAACATGCCAGCTTAAATTCATGTCAGCGAAGACATTCCTTGTGCACATGACATTGAGCAATTACGAGGCCATGTAAAAAGTGGATGCCTCCCCTTCTTTCGGTGTCTAAGCCTGTTGTACACAGATGCTTAATTGTTTTGATATTATAGCTCCACAATTGAAGATGCTCCCAGAGATCACCATTGTGTATGCCAACGACCTCCATTCTTCCGAAAACTTGGAGCAATCCTTTTCTCCATATAGCCGACAGATGAGAAACATTAAATAGATGTATGGCTCTCTCAGGTTAATTGTCCCGTACCAACCATTGCTCCGGTTAGTGAACTTCTTGTCTTCCTTCGACCATGAGGCCATCAACCGACTAGTGTCATGGAATTCATAGAACTTCACCACAAAGTCTGTGTTGAGCTGCTCCTTTGGATCCCTGAGCTTGTAGTATTTTTGGACTTCTGTCGAAAGGAAGACTCCGACACATTCGCCATTTTCATCGTTGATCAAGCACTTTTTCCTGTTCGTATGGTCGATGAGCCATTTCAGAACCTCTATGCAGGGGAAAACTGAGGTTCTGCTTGACACCATGTGTAAATACGACCATCGAATGTTCAGGAACACATGGTCATCGAGCACCCTTACATTCGGGTCGTTGTGAGGGATATACTCTGGGTATTCTTCTCAGCTAATTCTGTTGAACAGATCCCCCCACTATGGGAGCATTTCTTTGGATCCGGTGATTGCCTCTGCATCACCAAAGGCCAGAGGCTGGACAAAATATTTCTTGGTTGTTGTTTTAATGACAGGCTCTGCCCTGGGAGCGTACTCCAAATACCTCCCGATCCATGGAGAAGAACCTTCACCTATTTTAGCTTCTTTCAGCATGGGTGCCCTCGATGAGCATCTGGTGGTTGGATTTCTCGGCGACATCTTACCTGCAGCTAGGACATAGTTTAAAGTTTGTGCGAGAAAATCGGATGCATATATTACGACCAATGAATTGACAAACTTGAAAACATACCTCTGTAGCTTGTTAAACCTGGTTTTGATAGTCAGAGGGTCGGTACAGTCTTGGGATGTTCGCTCTGCTCCTTCGGATGCTCTGGAATTCAACTTGTGCACAGAATGAATTCGTTCGAAACGGTTCTAGAGATTTAAACATGAATGAAATTACCTTGTCGCATCAACCATTTAATTTGGGTTATGAGTGTAATTTCATAAAATCTGGCGTCATATCTTCAAATATGTTAAAAATTTAAATTCATCGTGGGTTGACGGTGCAGGCGCGGGTGGTAATGTGGTCTATCGGCAATTTCAAAATGTTGTTGTCTAATTGGTGCACCAGATAGCAAGTAATGCGGGATCGGGCATTAACTGGTCTATTAAATTTTCAAATCTGATCGTATCTCATGCCGTAAACATCCCATCATTTCACTAATTTTGTTGGTGGATCGGGGGTTGGGATTGTGCTTCAAACATTTTCGTTGATATTTCTCTTGCAAAATTTCCAACGACGATCAACCTTGCCGTACAGAGTTGACGTGGAAAAGATGACTCGGAGACATGACTGGGACCCAGGGAACCTAAAAATGACTCGGGACGAAACTAGGTCATACAACCCCCTTACGTGGTAAAGACACGCGACACTTGAGACCGGTGACTTCATTTTATCATGTTAATTGGAATTGGGACTTAAGCTATACATTCTAAAACCCCATCCTATCTTGACGACTTCGAAAAGCATCAAGGATCGACAATCAACCTACCCAAGTACTCTCGAATCGACTCTCTCGAAAAAGTACCGATGCTGAAAACGCATCGGAGATTGGCGATCGACGATATGCTTGTCGCGGAGAAAATGATTGTTTTGACTTTTTTGGATTTCCCCGACCTCAATAAAGCGCATCGGACATTGGATATCGATGATTCCTTTACGTCCTTTGTTAACATATGTCCTTCTCTTATTTTGTCGATGCCGAAGGGGATTGACTATCTCCTTAACCTCTATGCGAATAAATTACGCAAATCAAATCTACCTTTTGCCTTCTGTCGATGAGGATCGACACTCGACGACTGTTGTTTTTGTGTGGTTCCTTTACTTGTTTAAATTTTTTTCGACGCCGAACTTGAGTGCTTTAGGTGCAGTATTCAACTGTCAATTCCTAATTCGGATGTCAAGGTATTTTTAGACATGAGGTTTCACAAGTTTAAACAAACCTGACTAGGTGATAAGAGACATGAAAACAAAATAAAGGTAAACCATTTCCCAAAGTGAAATCGAGTCAGATAGTGAAGAAAGCAAGTGGTACCCAAAAAGTGACAAATTTTGATAAGGCTTTTAGGGTGTGTTGAGTGCTCAACACATACCAAATTGTCCAAATGTAACTCAAATATCAGTTGACTTTAATCAGTGTGTCAATATTCATGGCCACATCCATACCCAACGTACCCTTACATTGGGTTCAAGTTCTCCATGCGTATGACAAGCACCTTGCCATGGTGTGTTGGAGATCAACCAACCTCTTCACCATAGGTTTAATCATTC
>ML825514.1:71527-92877 GCA_009831015.1 Picea engelmannii | reverse complement strand
CATTACATTGTTCGAACCCCTTTATATAGTGCTACCAACCACCTAAGAACATTCTAGAGGAATAACCTTCTAGTAAGTCCTCTTATATAACTACCATAGTGGGCCTTATTTAATAATATAGTGGATCTAATCCACCTTACATTGAATGACCTACACTATTATCAATATGGGCCCTCCGACCCCTCCACTACCTCTCTAGCTACACTACATTACATGTCCAATTAGCCTCATGGAGGTGGGTGAGGTCTAGAGAGTATGTGGGATGCACAACTAACCTTTTGATGGTATGTCTTGATATTGTATCTCTATGAAGAAAGGTACATGGATGTTGAAGTTCAAGCGGAAATTAAAAAAGGTTAAAGGAGAGAGGGGCCTTGTAGAGGTGCCAACTCCAAGGAAAATTTCATCAAGGCTTAGATGAGGAGATCATGTTACTTAGGGAAAAAGCACAAGATGTCCATACAGGACATTTCGATGCTATGATTAGACATGGATGGAACTAGGGAGTAAGGTCACAATGGGGGAGATTGATATGGAGGAGAATGGAAGTCAAAGAAGAGGGAAGGACCTAGAATAGGATTTGTTATCCTCCATTTCTATGGATAACTAAGGATATGATGTCTTGAGGCCCATGGGTTGCAGACATGGAGTACCAAGAGGCAGATCAATAGGTAGAGCCTTTCACTCACAATGCATCACCATCCAATCGATGGCAACAACATCCACCACACCTAGTTTGACTCACAGAGGACAACATGTATTGCTCCATGAGGTAACAAGTCTAGTGTTGTGGTAAGTGTCATTCAAATAAATGAATCATTTGAACAAGTTGCAAAGGGTCCTTTATTGATTTTGAAAACATTTGATTGGAAATTATGCATTTTGCCTCATTTCATCTTGGTGGTTGACATGTCATCCTAGCAAGTGGGTCACCCTTGGTGATCTAGATTTATGAGCAGAATGAAATCAATAACAGACTGAATACAATAACACAGAGATATGAAGAACAACAACAAATATCCATTGAACAATAACTTCTATTAAATAAATAAAATAGGTTGAAACTGTAAAACTACAGAACTAAAAACAATTTGCTCGAATGGTGGTAGCTATCTCTGAGAAGATATGTGGCTGCTATGTGCATCTGTCTAAGTAGAATGATCACAATGAAGCTCCAAAGGCCTTTTTAACATTACTCATGAATGCCAAAACCCTCGAAAAAATTAACCCTAGGATATGAAATGCCAAAAGTTATGTGGGCCCCGATGGGTAAGTTGGTACCTCAACTTCCCGTGGTCGTAAATTTTGCATATGACCTCCATTTTAGGCGTGTGATAGCCCATTGGAAAGGTCTTTTCGAGAACTACATATTATTCCATCAAACTTTGATTCCATCTACTATTTGACTGTGGCAACCCAAAAAAAAACATTGTTTAGGGCCCCAAAATGGCCTTGGAAGTACAAAAAGATGTACTGACATGAAAAATTCCAAAATAAGGTAGTTGGAGTAGGTGGGAGGCCACCAATATCCACTTGGATGTTGTGTAGGGCTTCAGGATAGCCCCAAAAGTGTATAACCCACAATTACAAAGAAATGTCATCATTACAGAGAAAAATGTTGAACTAAAAATTGTTAAGAGGAGCCAGTTGGAATAGGTGGGTGGCCATCAATATCCACCTGAATCAATCATCCCCCCTTAGAAAGCAATGGTATCCATTGTGTTGTGTGCCCCCATCAGGTGAGGAAATTTTTGTTGAATTTGGCCTCGAGTGAGCCACTTTCCTTGGTGCAGGAGATGACCTACCTTGACAACCTGCTAAAGTTGGATCCTCTGCTGGTGAGTGCCCTTGACCTGTGTGTCCATTATCTGATCGATGGATGCATGTTCCATGCAGTCAAGGTTGAGCTATGTTGGTGTTAACTGCTCTACGATCTCTGAGGTTTCTAATAATGGTGGAAAATATGGTCGGAGGAGGTCCACATTGAACACTAGGTGCAAGCCAAGGAAGGGGGGAGTGTTGAGCTCAAAATCATTGTCACCCACAACCTTTGTGATAGTGTAAGGCCCATAGTGAAGTGGATGGAGCTTCCGATGGGGCCCTGTAGGGCGTTCTTTCTACAAATGTAACCAGACCTTGTCCCCCACCTAAAACTTGTGCGGTACTCGGTGTTGATCATGGTGTTGCTTGTACTTAGCATTGGCTTTCTACAAAATCTCATGGACCTATTGGTGGATGTGTTGAATCCGCTCAATGAATTTGGTGGATTTTCCAACCTCAAAACTGAACACGGGAAGATTTTGTCTATGTGGTTGCAAGAGGTAGTGCAACATCAATGAGATGCAAGGGTTGGAATCCCAGCCCCACCTGAAATGGGCTATGGATGGTGGAGCTATGGAGAGCCCAATTGTAGTTGTGTTTAATATAGGTAAAACTCTCATCCCATGTACGTGGATGATTAGAGTTATATATGTGCATGATGTGCACAATCATCTGATTGACGACCTATGTTTGGCCATCGGTTTGAGGGTGGAAGGCAGTGGATTTAGTGAGCTTGGTGTCCAACAATGACCAGAGACTCGACCAAAATGTGCCAAGGAACATGTTGTCCCGATCAAAGATGATGGTATGTGGTATCCCAAAATGGACCCACACTCATTCGAAGAAAAGCTTGGCAGTATATGCCATTGTGATGCTCTTCTTGCAGGCTGTGAGAATTACCATCTTTGAAAACCGAAAAAAATATGCAATCATTGCCTTGCTTGGTGGATAGAAGTCCAGACATGTAATCCATCGAGATGGATTCCCAAGGCCTCTCGGGAGTAGGAAGAGGGGTGTATAAGCCTTGCTTCTTGATGGTTGGATTGGTAATGACACATGCAATGAAAGATTTGATATACTTGTTGATGACTTGTCGAAGTTTTGTCCAATAAAAATGTTTATGTAGAATGGCCACAGTTTTCTCCATGCCAAAATGTCATGCCATCCGACTGTAGTGAGCCTCCCAAATCAACTTTGCACGTTCACTTGTAGGAACACAAAGGTGGCCCATATGGCATAACGGTCCATCCTGAATGTGAAAATCAATGACATTTGTGCCTGTACCCAAGAGCTTATAGGTGGTGGAGAAGTCAGGATCTCATTGATAAAGTTGGGGCCACTCATATGCCTCATGTCCACAAGAATGGAGCATGGTGGTGAGTGCAGCCATGAGAGGTCGTTTGAGGTAGTCAACAACACGATTTGTGCTCCATGTCTTATACTTGATGTTGATATGGAACTGTTACACGTATGTGGACCACTTCTGATGGCGGTCATTCGACAACTTCCCATGTGTCTGTATGAACTATAGAGGCTTGTGATCAGTGTGGATGATTGTCTCTTTTACCAGAATGTAGTGTTTCCATTGACAAAAGGCTTGTACAATGGAATGCATTTCCTTGTCATAGGTGGGGTATTTATGGACGATATATGAGAGTGTCTCACTATGGTATGCTATTGGATGACTGTGCTAAGTGAGAACTGCGCCTACAACATAGTCGGATGCATCAATCTCAATATTGAACGGTTGTTGCAGATTAGGTAAGGAGAGTATTGGAGATGAGCACAAGCGATGCTTCATATCATCAAATGCTCATTGTTGTGCCTTCCCCCATTTGAAATTTTCCTTGCCACCACCCTTAGTCACTTGGATGAGGGCCCATGCAATATGGGAGAATCCTAACATGAAATATCAATAGAAGTTGGCAAGTCCCAAGAAGCTTCGAAGCTCGATTAATGTGGTCGGGATTGGACAGTCACAGATGACTTGGATCTTAGTTGGATCCACATGTACCCCATGCTCATCAACAACGTAGCCCAAGTATTGGACCATGTTCATGCCAAAGGAGAATTTTCCCATGTAGACATATATCTTGTGTTCTCGTAGAGTGCTCAAAACCTACTGAATATGTTGCATGTGTTCCTCTCAAGTTCTGCTGAAGATGAGGATGTCATCCATATATACCACCACAAAAGAGTTGGTGAAGGATCTCAATACATCATCCATCAACCTCATGAAAGCTGTTGGTGCATTTGTTAAGCCAAAGGGCATGACCAACCATTCAAAGAGACCTTCTTTAGATTTGAAAGTTGTCTTCCATACATCAGTCGATTCGATGGGAACCTGGTGGTAGCCAAACATTAGGTCAATCTTGCTGAAGAAATTTTCCCCTTGAGTTGGTTAAGAAGGTTATCAATTCGGGGAATTGGGTACTAGTTCCTGACTATGATTTTGTTTAATGCTTTGTAATCAATGCAGAGTTGCCAGGTCTCGTCTTTCCTCTGCACTAGTACAATCAGGCTTCTGTAAGGGGAGGAGTTAGGTATGATGTGCCCCTTTTGAAGCAGCTCTTGGATCTGATTCTTGATTTCATCATTTCGAATTAACAAGCGATGATAGATTGGTCCATTAGGTAGAGGTGCATTGGGGGTTAGATAAATTGGATTCTTGACTTGAAAGTGCGTCGGTACCCCGATGGGTAAGGAGAATATGTCTTTGTATTCTTCTACGATCCTGTCCACTTGCTTCTGCTGCAAAGAGAGGCTCTTTGTAGAGGTCACAGATGTGGTGGCGACCTTCTGCTTACTGTGAGCACGGATCACAAAGAAGATGAACTTCCCAGTCTATGAAATGACCTTACTACATTGCTTAGCAGAGATTAAAAAAATAGCGATAGGCGACTCTACCTCTAGTATCCTGTACAATTGTCTACCCAAAGTAATAATAACACTGCGAGGTTTAGAATCATACACAACATGTTGCTTCCACAAATATGGTTGTCCTAAAAGAACATCACAAAATTCAAGGGGAACAATATCACACAATACCTCATCTTTGAAGGTCTTAACGTCGTAGGGAGATCGACATTGTTGGCTGACACAAAGATCTCTTCCTTGGTGAAGCCAGCCGATGGTGTAGGGTTGTGGGTGCAGTGTCATCAGAAGGTCCAATTGCTTGATGACCTATACTGAGATCAGATTCTTCGGACTGTTGCTATCGACAATGAAATGAAGTGGAGCCCCCTTTACCCACATCTATGAGTGAAAGAGGTGTTCCCCTTCCTCTGGTTCTTCTGGTTCGCTTGATTGTACTTTGGTGGTAGCGATAGTGGGGCGAGGTTCAACATCGATAATCCACTTCCCTCCTTCTGGATTTGATTTGAAGTAAGAATTTTCCTCTGACTTAGAAGCTTTCAGCTCGACCACTAGTAATTGCTTGGAGCGACATTCCTTGGTGTTGTGCCAAGGGATTTTATGGTATTCACACCACTTTCCCGTGTCCTTCTTCGACTTCTCATTACCCTTCTTGGGTTACGGCTTGGACTGGTTTTCCTGAGAGTGGCCATCTTTGCTTTGTCCCTTGTTTTGTGGGTTGCGGCCGCCTTTTCCCTACTTCGGTTGTGAGGAGTTTGCAAATCCAAACTCTCACTTCTTATGCTTAAATTTATTTTTGATCTTGACAACATATCTATAAGCCGCACCTAATGATGCGATGTCAAGAAAATCCATTTTTGTTTGAATGTATCTATGTATACAACCACGATATTTGAGCACCAGATGTTGTTAAAAGTCTTTGATACCCAATTTGGTGTGCAAGGTATGGAAAATATTGGTGAAATCTGGTATTGTTTGGTCCCTTTCCTGATGCAGTGTGGTCCATCTTGTGTACTAGTCCTCATAGCTTCCAACATGGTAGTACTATTATTTAATGGAATCCTTGAAGGAATCCCATGTAGGGGTGACCGCAAATATTGCAAATTCCTCTATGACCCTTTGCTGAGAGTAAGTATCCAACCAATCCTTAACATGGATGACCTTGAGGAGTGAAAAAGTAATATTTTCCCTATCGAAAAAATTGTGGAATGAAAAATACCCTTCAAGCATATTCAACCATTTATCTACAACATCTGCATCTATCAGTCCTTCAAATAATGGAATATCAAAATTTACTTGTACCTTGTAGGGGGTTGCATGGCCGCTTGATGAAGATGTGTCTCCTATGGGTAGTTGCCGAAGGATCTGTGCAAAGTTGTTCTTCATTTCATTCCTTTGTCGCGCAAGGGCTTCCTCGAGCAACAATTTAAAAGGATCTTTTGCTCCATCATCTTTCTTCTCGTTCCCCATGAGTGGTTGTCGGGCTCGGCACGACCGATAAGGCTTGACTGGTTCAAGTCCCAACTTCATGTACCCAGATCTTGTCGTGGACATGCACGAAGAAAAATAAATGAAGAGCCGACCGATATGATACCACTGATCCAGATTTATGAGTGGAACAAAATGAATAAAATATTGAATACAATAACACAGAGATACGGATAACAACAACAGATATCTAGTGAACAATAACTTCTATTGAATAAATAAAATAGGTTGAAACTGTAAAACTGCAAAACTAAAAACAACTTGTTTGAATGGTGGTAGCTATCTCTGAGGAGAGATGTGGCTGCTACGCGTATCCATCTGAGAATAATGATCACAATGAGGCTCCAGAGGCCTTTTTAACATTACTCATGAATGCCAAAACCCTAGACATCCAAAAGACTAACCCTAGGAGATGAAACAACAAAAGTTATGTGGGCCCCGATGGGTAAGTTGGTACCTCAACTTTCCGGGGTCATAACTGTTGCATATGACCTTTGTTTTAGGCGTGTGATAGCCCGTTGGAAAGGTCTTTTCTAGAACTACACATTATGCCATCAAACTTTGACTCTGTCTACTGTTTAACTATGTAAAGCCAAAAAAACATTGTTTAGGGCCCCAAAATGGCCCTAGAACTACAGAAAGATGTACTGACATTAAAAATTCCAAAATAAGATATTTGGAATAGGTGGGCAGCGACCAATATCCACCTGGATGTTGTGTAGGGATTCAAGATAGCCCTGGAAGTGCAGAATCCACAATTACAAAGAAATTTCATTATTACAGAGAAACGTGTTGAACTAAAAACTGTCAAGAGGAGCCAGTTGGAACAGGTGGGTGGCCACCAATATCCACATAGATCACTCCCATCCATACTTATCATAGTCCACGCTCATTTCCCTTCGATTCCTCATATTTTGGGTTTTTGGGCATTACTAACCCAATAAGGGCTTGTACCTCATTTCATGGAAAGAGGGGTGGATGGCCCGGAGGAAGATCACAGCTGCTATAAAAGAATAAGAAACTAATGTTGAAAAGAAGGTGAACAGAGAAAATAAGGACTATCAAAATCCGGTCCAACTTGAGCTCTACTTACTCAGTGCCCACCTAAGTCCCAAATTGAAAATGCTAAAGCTTGAAAACCTTATAAAGGGGACTAGAAAATTATAAATAAATGAAATCAGGGATTGTAAAGATGGCTAAGAAGGGGTCTATGAAAAATAACACCTAAATAGTTGGTAACTCAAGAGAAAGCGCACCCTAAACAAAGGCACCCATAAATGAGACAATATGAGCCCTTGTATGTCAAGAAACCCCATTCCCAAAAGTTACACCCCCATCTATTTCAAAATCTCTTACATGACTTAGAAATGTTCTTCTTAGGAAACGCTCCTTGACTTGGGGAATGATCTACCCAATAGGTCACCATGACAACCCTCCCATATTTAAATTTGGAAAGTTGTATAAGGTCTTTGAGCATTTGTTTATTTTGAAAAGGGGGGATTTGATGCACATGTTTGGGTGGTTATTTTATTATATATGGCTTACTTAGCATGGTATGAGTGACTTGTGGACCCTTGGAGGGCGAATCTATTTGTCTTTGCAAGGTTTTTCCAGGTGGAAGTATTTTTCATGAAGACACAAGGTTACTTGGACCTTCGTTGGGGCATGAAGCCCACATGTTGGATGATGTGCCCCCTCTATTTGGACACATGGGAGAGGGAACGTTGCCTTTGAAGGCACTTAGAGACAATGGGGTGATTTAATTCCAACCCCTAGCACCCAAACATGGCCTTTGGAGGCCTAAGAAGTCATCTCCTAGGCCCTAGATGTCACATGGGATTAGGGTTTTGATGGGACTCTCATGGTTGATGGAGAGAGAGACACTTTCCTTGTGCTAGACCATTTGATGATAGGACATGAAGCCTTTGGAGGCCCAACTACTTCACTTGGAGGAAAAACGTCTCACTTTGGAGGCTAACGTCACCCTTTAGGGCATGATGCCACCCCTAAAAGGGGTTTTTCTTTTTGTAATTTTGAATTTTAAGATGTAAAGGTTAAAACAGAAGAGGTCGACCTCTCTAATTTGTGATTGAATTTGGATAAGTGGAAAATTTGGTTTTACAAGACCTTATATAAATAAAGGTCTTGCCATTTTTCATTTAAAAAAAAAATAACTCACTTGAGAATTACATATTACATGGCTGAAATTTTCGCCCTACTTGGGAATTTTGCTCTATCTCTCTCTTGAATGTCTTGTGGATGCTAGTACTTGTCTATTGGTGAAGGAAATATAGGCACTATCTCTTGGATGCTTTGTTCTTGGTATGTTGGTGGAATATACTTGATAAATAAGGGTTTCTTCATGTTATTATTGGAATTGGTAAGGGGTTTTTGCATTTATTGTTTGGTTTCTTCTTATTTCAAGCATTAATTTATCTAGAACTTTGGAGGAGTATAAGGGCATATACCCTCCATCAAGTCTACCTTGTTATCTTTGAATAAGCTATATTTTTGCAAAGGTTGCTAGGAGGAGTAAAAGGGATTACACCCTCCTAGATTTACCTTGCTAGTTTTTGTTTGCTCTAGGGAGTAAACGAGATTACACCCATAGAGAAGTAACAAAACTAGCTCTTACACAGGAGACTCCATTAACCCAATTGATAAGGCACTGATATTTTGCATTGGAGATATAAAATCATTGCATTGGTAAACGTGAAATGTTGAGATATTGCAATTGTCTAAGTTGGAATTGATTCTATATGCTATAAGCTTTCTTTTTCCCTAGGGGCATCTTGATTACCCTAGTAATTCTATTTGATGTTACAAATTAATGCTACAGACATTAGGGCTGCAACAAAACCCTCTTTTGTTACTCTTTACTCTCTAATATACCACCGAAATTTACTTGTGAACCTAGATTACTGTTCTACTAGATATTGGCTATCATTTGGATGGTTTACTTGTTGATTTATGTGGCTAGATCTTGTTGTTGTAGCAATTGTTTTCTACAGCCACTTGGCTGTCATAATAACTTGATGATAACACTTAATAAACAACCCTAAGTATCATCAAAGTCTTGGCTAAATCATTGGAGGTTTAACTAGTCATTGCTAGCTTTAATTCCAACATCTTGTACTAGAGTTTTGATGGTTAAAATTGCAGCTATTGACATCATTTGTTGTTGATTTATATATTTCCATACTGCTTCATTTTGGTACAACAAGTTTTCTTACTTGATCCCCATTGGTTTAAGGATTTTATCTCCATCATTTGTCTTGCTCTAGGCAGGGCTAACATTGTTTTGCAGATACACAATACTTGGCAACCATTTATCATCTACAAGACTCACTCTTAAGCCTTACTCCTTCTCAAATCTTGACCTATAGGAGTGTTCATTTCATTGATCATTCTCACACTTTCCATCTCAATCCCCCTAGGGTCATCTAGATTCCCCCCTTGTGGTGATTTTATCATCACTAAAGCGAGGGGAGTATCTATCTAAGGTGATAGTGGGTAGGTATACCCATAGTTGTCCCAACTTCGTGGTTTGGGTTGGGATTTTCCCAAGCTACAATCCATGCGATAACAAGCTCCGCTAATGCAGATGAGGCTTTTGGGGAAATTTGAAGACTACTTCTACCCAACAGATCAAGAGGGGATGTGATAACAGGCTCCGCTAATGGGATGAGGCTTTTGGGGAAACTTGAAGACTACTTCTACTCAACATATCAAGAAGGAGCCATGTAAATTAATGAAATTGAGGAGTTCTAGAGGTAACTTGACCATCTCATATGGAATTTTTCAACACATGGGAAATTTGGTGAAGAGGTCATCAAGTGTGGCATATCATAAATATATTTAGGTGTAACTAAGGATATTACATGAATCTCACTTGTGTCCCTAGGTAGTCCAAACTCTCCAAGTTGTGGACGATGCATGCTTGTGATATTTGTGATATTTGCACCATTTAAAAGTAATTTAATTGAGCTTGAATTCTTGTATTGAGGTTTGAAGTGGGTATTGTGTGTATAATTGAGGAAAAATCTTATCTTTAACTTGTGGTAAGAAGTGTCTTGGAGTTGTTGTGATGATATCATGATTAAAAATATGAGATGTTGCATGTGTTAGCACTAGAAGTTGACTCTTGACTCTACAATCCTAGCACACCTTGATTTAATTGGTTTTAGGAAAAGGTTTGGGAAAACTTTGAGAGTGGTAGGATCAACAATTGGCTTTAATAAGGTTCAAAATTAGGCTCTTTGTGCCAACTTTCTACGTGCAAGGGATCAGGCTAATAGAGCTTAGATCAATGATAATGTTATAAAGAGGTGAAATGAGAAAATGTGAGGAAACAAAACTATAAGACAATCAAAGAACACCCTGATCTTTAATATATCTAACAATGGAGAAATAACTCAGTATTCAGAAACCCTTTCTAAATATGAATTAAAGACTCACATAAGTTTGTGGAAAAGACTACAACATACCCTACACTGCAACTCTCTCAATACATAAAATGCATACATATATCCTATAGTAGCATAGCATATTCCAGTAGAATCTCATTACATAAAATGCATACATATATCCTATAGTAGCATAGCATATTCCAGTAGAAGAAAAAGAAAATGATTTAAACAGAAATAAGAGAACAAACTGACCATACACTTTAATACACTTTATTATCAACTGAAATCCTTACATAGAAGTCTGGTGGACAAAAAAAATTTCAAGTGAGCAAGTCAGGTAAACAAAATTGATGGCTAGAGGTTTAAGATTTTCATTGATAAATACACCAATAACATAACTTGTCTTTAATGTTTTTATGCAGCAGAGAAATAAATCTTCATCCAGAATTCATTCTAAATAAGATTTAAGGAGAAAAACACCAATGTGACAAAGATTACTAAAATCCTTTAAAACAACCTTCTTAGCACCAAAAACATTTTTCATAAGCTCGTATAACATCAACAAAGTGTTCAGAAGAAAAAAAAAACATGAAGATGATAAACAAAAAAAGATAACAAACTAACCATCAATTTCATTAGCAGTTGAAGTCTTTACATAGGAAAGATGGATCAAAATAATCTTAAGATATGTAATATCAAGCCAAAAACAGGGATTCAACCCCTCTGCAGCTCTCTCTCAGTCCCTCGGACTGAATTCCCCCGCTCTATTATTTCTAAAAGTATAGTTTAAATATTCATCACAATATACAAACTATTGTTGGTCTTCTGGAAATAAAATAAAAAATAAATTAATCTAAAACTAGAATTGGCTGTAAAGGGCCTCGAATAGTTGAGGTTGTTGGTTTTGAAATCCTTTTCCTAAAAAGTTGAATGAAATCTCTATAACTGTTGCCTTGAAATCTTGATTTTTTTGTTGTTGTTGTTGATTCTATACATGAAAATCCATAATATGGAATGGATTTTGTGCTATCTGGAACACTGATAATATCCCTGTAATAGTGGAACCACTTCTCTGACTACTAAGTTTGGATGCCCGAAGATTAGTTATTTAATTGTTGATCCTTTGATTCATATTCCTTGCCACCATCTGCTCCTTGGAATCTGGGATTTCAATCTTTGAATGATGATCTTGATTGAATGAAGATGAGATATGGGATTATCTCCCTTCCAGCTTGAAACTGGGAAATCAATTGGGTAAATCCTCTCTCCATTTGTCATCTCAACATTTGAACCGATGTGTAAATTTACTTCTAAACAGAGCTCATGTGCACATCTCCTAGTCTTTATGTCTATATATCTTTGTGCTTCTTGAACAACAGTTGATTCTTTGACATGTCCTAGTGTGCGCAGATGATGTTCAATGTTGGTAAGTAATGATAGTATTTTCTGACATAATGATTTGTCCTTCGACCAATTCTCCTGATAATTGCAGAAAGACCTTCAACATTGTTTAATTCATGAGGTAGATGGAAAAATCGTACAAAATCACTTTGTTGTGACCCGAGCAAGGAAAAACGAAGACATCCAAGAAACGATTTACTCCATCGATACTCTTCATTGTTTTTGACAAAGATCCAAGCGATTTCTCTTGACATCATTAAAATAATTTTCTTTCTTTCTCCTAAGAGCAAAAGTATTGTTTTCCACTATGACTTACTATTTATCATATTTTCCAGAATCCCCAAATGTGACATCGCTTTTGTTTATCCTCTGTATCAATCCCATCATGCTACTTAGACCACCATGACCAAGTGAATAAGCACCTTGACCAGTATTTAAAACACTAATATGAGATTCAACTGCTAGGTGTTTGAAAGTGTGCCAATTAATATCATACTCATACTCATAGAAGCATACATTCATTTCCCTCGGTTGCTTTCTCAAATTCTTTAGGACTTTTAACATAGCAATGTCTCAGGACAAACTCCATCTGATTTTCATCGACATGATTAGTCTGAAAAAAATCTCTGGAACCTTTTGTTTGACACTTGGATACTCTGCTTGGTGATGAGCGCTATCGTGTCTAGGGTTCTCTAGCTTAAGCATACACCTACAAATGACATAAAAGCTACAACCCTCATGTCGTTCGATTCATAAATTTTTGACATGTGGCTCATTCATCGACACTTAGCGCATTGGAGGATAGATAGTGCTACATTTTGATTTTGCATAAATCAGGCTTATCCCACATTGGATGTGTAAACATTAAACAAAGTTTTTATATATGCCGACAGTTCCATTGTTATTTGATGCTTAGAGCATCCTATTCCCCGTGGGCTACTCCTCCAGGTGGATTGGTTTAGCGCTAGGCATTTGTGCGTTGTGTCTGTAATTTGATGCGTATGGGCAAATTGGAGATTGGGCCTGTAGGCTTTGTGTTTTTAGCCAAATTTAGAAATAAAAATAAATAAGGGAAAAAATGGCTTAAAAGAAGCCAAAATGCCATAAAAATTTTCATATTTGGCCAGAAGAAATCTGATCTTTGGACTTGATAAAAAATGATGCTTATGGGCAAATTGGAGATTGGGCCTGTAGGCCTCGTGTTTTTAGTCAAGTTTATAAATAAAAATAAATAAGGAAAAAAATGGCTTAAAAGAAGCTAAAATGCCATAAAAATTTTCAAATTTGATGCGTATGGGCAAATTGGAGATTGGGCCTGTAGGCTTCGTGTTTTTAGCCAAATTTATAAATAAAAATAAATAAGGGAAAAATGGCTTAAAAGAAGCCAAAATGCCATAAAAAAATTTCATATTTGGCCAAAAGAAATCTAAGCTTTAGACTTGATAAAAAATGATGCTTATGGGCAAATTGGAGATTGGGCATGTAGGCTTCGTGTTTTTAGCCAAGTTTATAAATAAAAATAAATAAGGGAAAAAATGGCTTAAAAGAAGCTAAAATGCCATAAAAATTTTCATATTTGGCCAAAAGAAATCCGAGCTTTGGACTTGATAAAAAATGATGCTTATGGGCAAATTGGAGATTGGGCCTGTAGGCTTCGTGTTTTTAGCCAAATTTATAAATAAAAGTAAATAAGGGAAAAATGGCTTAAAAGAAGCCAAAATGCCATAAAAATTTTCATATTTGGCCAAAAGAAATCCGAGCTTTGGACTTGATAAAAAATAAGGTTGTATCCAATTTTTTGTAAAATTTAACCAAGAATGTGAATCTCGAGCATTTCCAATTTTTTGTAAAATTTAACCAAGAATGTGAATCCCGAGCATTTTCTGCCAAAAGTTGATGAAGATGCTACCGAAAGTTCCCATAGTGAAATTTGTTCTTTGAAATTGCTCAAGACAGAAAGAGTGCTAACAACATGGATGCTCGGATTGGAATAGGATGCCTTTGTATTCCCATCTCAAAAGAGAAAATGACGAGGTTTGGGGATAGGTTGAGTAGGGATTGAAGCAGTGAGAATAGGGCTCCATTGTCCATAGGAAAGTGAGAAGATGGTAGACCAAGTGGGGGGGTCCTTCACCTGAGAGAGGGAAGGGTTGAATGGAACTCCCTAATGGAGTCATCAATATGTAGAGAAAAAATAGATTCATGCTACCACATGTAGCATGAAAACATGTATGGAATAACAACTCAACACAAACATACACACTGTATTAAGAGGGATAAAGAGGAGAGTGAAGTTGTCTATTGGGCCAAACCAAGAAACCCAAAGGTGATACAAGAGAGGACTAAAAAAGGAGAGAATTCCACTGGATTAATTAGGATATTAGGATGTTGTTAATGTTATCCCATGGTTGTATATGATTAGGGTGCTTCGGTTAGGTTTTAGATCAAGTTTTACCAACAATTTGAATAAGGAAAACGAGATAACTAACTAGGGTTAATTTATCGACAATTCCTTTAACGAGATAGAAACCCTAAGATGGAAATGCATACAAAAGAATGGAAAGAACTCACCTATAATTCATGATTGTAGTCGATGAATCTCCTTACATTTAAGAGGAGTGTTTTTGTATGTCTCTAAGAATGGTTCGTGTCCTCGAAGATCCTACACATGCAACTCCAATTTCCTTCAAGACAAGACTTCACCCGATTTCCAATAAAAAGATTTATATATCTACATATATGATCAATCAAACAATAGATCTACTCATGTAAATACAAATTGATGATTATGTGAAGTAGAGAGACCCTAGTGTCCTCATGAGGTATGATTCCACCCTTTCCCTAGTTTTGGTGGAATCTCCCTTAAGGTTGTAGGGTTGAAACATCAAAGGTATGAGTAGAACTAACGAAATGAACATGCCCCTAGATGAATGAATGAAACTTGCAAGGTTGGAGCCAAGCAAGCCCTATGAGATCTTATGGAGGTGCTAGATATGATAGGTGAAATCAACCCAAGGGCATGAGAGAGGTGAAGAAGTTTGATTGCTATTTCAAGTGTGTGTATGAAAATTAGGGTTTTCAAACATAAAACAAATTAGAAGAGTCTACAAGCATTTAAAAATATGAATTTAATGGTATAATTAAGCAAGGGAATGACCTAAATACATATATGTATGCGAGGTTAATCGTTGGAGGGTTTGAGTCATATGGAACTATCATATTATGCATGTGACTCAATATTGTGGATTTGGTAAGATGGTGCTATAGGTTTTTAGGCAAAAAATGATTCTTCGTTATGTGTGCCATGATTCACAAACATGACACAACAAATGAAATCCATAGCATTTTTCTTGATAAGAAGTCATTTGGGGGTAATGAGGTTTGAATCCACAAATAGCAATTCCAACACATATTTCAGTTTCCATGGACCCAAAATGAGGTATCCTTAGTGACCATGGATCCAATTGGGGGTTCGTTCCCTCAATTAGACCCTTAAAGTTAGGAAATATCCCAAATGGGTGCCTCGAGGGTAAATGTGAACCAAACAAGTGACCAAGGGCTAGAGACCTAGGGAGAGATGGAGACTAAAGATCCCACCTAAGTACTAGAAGTCCCATAGAGGTCACACTTCTAAGCTAAGTTGAGGGGGACTCCATGAAGGTGGTCCATCATATTAGAGTAGTTCTTGAATGGTATTGTATTATCATTGAGGGGGTCACATATGAATGCAACACATGATTTAGCAACACAATGCACCTCCATATTGATAGGTGTATGTGAGTACCCAAGTGCAAATCTCATATGCTACAAGGATTAGTGGCCAATTTGTGGTAAGCGGTTTTGAGTTTTAGGGTTAGGTTAATTTAAGATATATGTTGATATGATAGAATCCTTTGTAATTTTGGTACTAACATTATCCATGGTTTTGGTGCCATGCCTTGTGGGCCATATTTGGGTTATATTAATGAGCTATGTTTGTTGCTTAGGTGCATGGGTTACTAGTGTAAGTTAGGTGTATGAATTGTATCTATGGGTTGAGTGTGTGGGTTATCCCTATGGGTTAGGTGTCTCACTTAGGTGAATGGGTTATGTTTGTGGCTTAGTTTGTCACTTATGTGTGTTGTTGATGTGTTTCAGTTATGTGCATCGCTTGTGTGTCTCACTTTTGCATGTGGGTTAGCTGGATGGAATAACTACATAGATTGAATGCATGGGTTAGATAGGATTTGCATGTGATATTAGAATTGTCATCTAAGACCATTATTTTTCATTTTCCTTTGGATGTTACATTGACCCATTGACCCCTAACTAATAAACCCTTACAACCATAAACCCAAAACGACTAACAACATCTAGCCCTAACCCCTATTTGGTAAATAAAACATTAACTCATTTGGATTTCAATAACCATTGATACACTAAACCATAAAACCATTAACCCATTATCCTATGGATAATATTCTAACCCACTAAAACACTAACCACCAACCCATAAATCCTAAACACCAACTAACCACAAATCCATAACCCCTATTCCACTAAACCACAAAATCCTAATCCCTAACCCCTAACAACCACCCATTAACCCCCAACCCCTAAATACCACCCCATCAAACCCTATCATGATCTAAACCTTAAACATTATCCCACTAGCCTCCTTAAACCCCATCCCATTAACCATTATCCAACCATTATCCCAATAACCCATAACCCCACTAGCCCTTATCACCACTAGCTCTTATCACACTAGCAACTAACCCATGCCCTACAACGAATTGTGGACTCACTTACCATTAACTCATACCAACTATTCCTTATGCACACATTGATTATTGTGTCAATGAATATTATACACCTAAGCCACAAAATCCCTTGAGTACAAGTACCCGAGTCGATGTTATGGCATGCTCCTTCAATGCAATGTTAGCGTCGTTGTTGATTTTAGTGGCATGCCTTTTGGGTTATCTTTAACTCATGGTTGTAATATATTGGATGTCATAGGCTATATACATGGACATATCCCCATGTTGGGATTTTGTTACACACAAAAAATCCTCTTCTAAATAGTGTTTGTAAGTATTTGTGTGGCATTTAAGGTAGCACTTCAAAAATAGATGTTCAAATGCAAAAAAATATGCACACCCATTAAAGAGAGAAATCCATGCCTTTGCATCTAGTTTATAATTCATATTGAATCGCTAAAAAAGGGGGTTAGGCATAATATGGTGTGCAGTTTATTGATGGTTGCTCCATTGAAAACAAGTGAAAAATCAACATATTGAATATTCCAAGTTGCATGTCAAAAACAACTTTTCAAAGTGAAAAATGTGCACACCCATTAACGAGATATAGATAGTGTTCACAATGCTCATAATTTTTTTCCCGTGTGTGCATTTATGATAAATAAATAATTAATAAACAATGAAAACAAGTGAATTAATCATGCATTTTACATACTTAGCATGCTAGATGTATTAGGTTGTCCTTTTTTATCAAGTCACTAGAGCATGTGTTTTCCTCACTTAAATGACATGAACATGCATATCTCTCTATTCAAGGGACCCTTTGACTTAAGCCACTAAGTGTGCATTTTCTCATGCAATTTGGATATGTGGGCCTAGATAATAGCTTAAATAATTCCATCTTGAATTTTTAAAAGAAATTTGTTAGCGTCCTACCCTAACCTCCCTACTTTAGGCTACCTAGGAGTTAGTAAATTGATGTATGTGGCCAACCTCTTTGGATACAGTTGAATATTAGATAGGAGTGGATAGTTAGTTAATGTAAAAGGGTCCACTTTATAAGGCCCAATAGGTATTTGGTACCCATTAGTGATGGGACCACAAGTAGTTAGGTTTTTTTTCTATTAACTATCTATTTAAATAGATAGGAGGCTATGGAATATTTTGTCGTGTGTTGTTGTATTTGGAACTTTGCTTAGTGAAAGGTTTCCCCACCTTAATGGGAAAATTAACACTGCTTCCTTTCTTCTAATTAGCATAATATAGGGGTATCATTTACATTTTGTTAAATTTGGCAGCATCGACAATCATTCTCCAATGAGAGGCCATATGGGCAACCCTAAGGCTAGCCAGGGAGATTTGGAGAATCAACCAGTCTTGTGAGGTATTGAAAAAATCCAGGGGGAACACACAACCTCTATGAGTCAAACTAAAAGTCAGGACAAACGAGATGCTATGTGACTCTAATGCAAAAGTCAGGGGGAACATACAACCTCTGTGAGCATAGACAATCTAGTGCAAAAGTCAGGGGGAGCATACAACCTCTGTGAGCATAGACAAACTAGTGCAAAAGTCAGGGGGAACATACAACCTCTGTGAGCCTAGTCAAACCTTGTGAGCCATGAGCAAAAGTCAAGGCATCTAGAAAAAGTTAGGTTGAATATAAAATTTTTATGAGCTAGAAACAAATGATATTCCTAATATTGCAAATGATATAAATGTATTGATCTAGTGCGTTGTCACGTGTAACATTATCTACCATGAAAAGAATTTCGAATTGCCTTGTAAAGAGTCGAGTTGTAACTGAAGTCTCAAGTATAGTTCTAGTTTCGAACTAGAGTATACCAGTCTCAAGTCTAGTTCTAAGTTCAAACTAAAGTATGAAGCTCAGTTATGATTAAAGCATGCAAACAAGTCACTATTTCGAGCCTCTCCTCTTCTCCTCTTCAACCTATATAAGCAGAGGTCGACCCCTCTCTTCAACACAGTTTTGATATGTAGGTTAAGGGTGAAGCAATAGAGGCAGACATATTAGTGATAAAGAGGCAACATACCAAAGCAACATATCAATGTTGTATATCAACAATAGAGGCAACATATCAGAGGTGTATTTCAGCAAGGTCTTTTAGGTATTTGTCAGGTTAGAGTCATCTTGGCAAGCTCTTTAAGAGCAGAAAATTCATGGTGGATATTTGTAAGTGATCTTACATTATTAATGCAATAAAGGAATATTGTTCGCTGGGGTTTTTCTCCCTGTATAGGGTTTCCCCAGGGTATATTTGTTGTTGATGTGCATGCTTACTCATCTACATAGTTATTGCTATTTGATTATGATTTTTGGTATTGTTGAAGTGTATTAAGATGGAATCAAAGTGTTGAAGAAAATAAAAGAATTAATCCACATAATAAATCAAGCTCATAATTTAACACATTTTTCATCTTATTTGTCCCTTGTATATGGTTTTCTACAATCATATTCATTGTATACTTGGTTGTGTTTCAAGTTTAAGGGTTAAGGAACACTACAAGGGGCATTAAATCTCTTTCTTGAGCGAGCACTCCTCCATATTACAACATTTTTTTTAGGATAGAGACATGTTTTAGTGTCTTTAAATAACACAAAAAAATTTCATTCAACGAGTAAAACTACAGTCGGGGAAGAACGCATGTAGAAGATACAAGTTATGTCACATGCTTGGACACCCTTGTAACCAATGTTAGTACCCCTTTGAGTAGTACCACATTAGATAACACCTATATATACAATTTTCTTCCATGTACCCTTGGGTATATCAAATCCCTTTAAGCGCACCTAAAACTAACCTTACATAAATTTGTCGTTGTCATGTTGCTATAATACATCGAGAACAACACTTAGGGATATCACTCTATTGTACTAAGGTATAGGGTAGTATGGTGTCTAGATTCTACCAACACCAATTTGGGAGACCCATCTTAAAGGATTCCCTACGTTGTTTTGATTGCATGGGTCTACCTCTCAAGCAAACTGTTTTGTGTGCACCCAACAATACAATGATTCGTGGTATATTTGAAAAGACTCCTTTCAAGGCACTGATCTTAGCGAGATAAGTTGGGAATAACACTTTGAAAAACATTTAGGTGGTCCTATGGTTCATAATCATGACATCGAAAACATATAGAACCCAAACCATGACCCACCTAATAAGAACAAATAGCTTGAAGCCAGGGTTTCTAGCATTGGATCTTCACTGAAAGACATGTCTGCCACGATGAACACCCACTTGTGTATCCATATATAAGTTCCAAACATGGATCCAACCAAGGAGCAATCCCCTTCAAATTAAGTGCAAGCCACTCAAATTCTCTTTATAGACAACCCCCTCCCACACTTTCAGTATCACAATTTATGCTATCGCTTTCCAAAGGTCAACATGAACAAATTTGATGGTTCTGATACATCAAGATGGGTTACCCAAATGTAACACTATTTATCTCTCCATAAAATTACTAATGACCTATAGAGACTAAAAGTGGGGGTCTTATATTTGGATTCAAAACATCGAAAATGGTGGCAATGGTATAAGAAATATTGTGGAGGCTACATTGCTTGGACCTAGCTTGTGTAGGTCCTTTATGCTTGTTTTGAATGTGACACTCGATATTTGGGGCAATTGACAAAATTACACCAAACAAGCACAATTATTCACTATATTTCCACCTTTGAGCAATTGGAAATCAACACAGAGGGCCTATTTGATTCCTTTTATAAAGAATGTTTTATCATTAGTCTCGAGGACACAATTAGAGCACATGTCATGATGGAGATCCCAAAAACATGGTCGAAATATTATGAAAGATATAAATAAGTTGAGATGGTGATCAATGTCCAAACCACGAGACCTTTATTCACTACTCGCACTAGTCCCCCTATGGCAACTACCCATATACCCTCCAACTCACACCCAGTGGGAATTCATAAGTTATATCAGGATGAGATGGTAGGATGCTAGTGCCTCCACCTTTGCTATAATTGTGATGAGTGATATTTCAAAGGGAACTAATGTAAATAATTGAAATTACTTCTAATGGATGTATCCCTACAAGAACACTTAGAAGACATATCTGTTGAAGAAACTCCTAAAATATATTTGGATGATGCCACCCCTCCGTGGAGTGAGGAAAACACCTTGCAAGCTCCTTTCAAGGAACCCCAAATTTATCTCCATGCCTTATTCAATTTCGTGGCACCCTAAACATTGAAGTTGATTGGTTATATCAAGCACTACAAAGTGATTGTATTGATTGACAAAGACAACACCCATAATTTATTCATCGGACAGTGGTTGAGGAAACCCATTATCATGTTCATCCTATACCTCATTTTCAAATTATGATCACCAGTGATGGTATGATGAAATTTGGTGGCTAATGTGAAAATGTGAAACTCCAAATGAGTGATTACCATCTCAAAAATCACATGTTTGCTATTGAAATGGGTGGTTCTAATGTAGTTCTTGGGTCATAATGTCTATGCACTTTGGCACATGTCATCATGGATTTTAAGGATTTATACATAAGCTTCACTAATGAAGGACAAAACCATACCCTAAAAGGGATTACATCTAGCTCCCCT
>ML825514.1:45047-57260 GCA_009831015.1 Picea engelmannii | reverse complement strand
ACCGTGCTCTTTCGTTCCAAGTAATCTTCATACAACACCTTCACCATCTCGGCCATGGCAAACACCAAATCTCTGAACTCCTTCTCGTCTTGAGAAAGTCCTCCTGTAGATGCCATTTTCCTCCTTGAGATGTGCTCTTCCCTAGCTAACATGCAAAACTCAAATCCAAACGTCAACTAGCTCTGATACCACTTGATCCGTCAGGATTTTTCGAATGACTTATGGTTGAGTTTTTATTTATTTGCATGCATTAATTGACCATTGGGAAACTTAATGAAAGAACGAGAAAAGAAAATGAATTATATAGCCATTAACATATTTGCATATCTGAAAAACAATGAGAAACAACAAACCATAAGACACAGGTTGATAACGGAGTTCGGCACAACTTTGCCTACGTCTCCGGGCCTTTTCTCTGTGGGGGAGGCTTCTTTATTTATGTTCGAAAGCTTAATAGTACATCTTTACAATGTCGAATGGTATCTAGACTAATCTGGTCTTGTTCGCCCAGATCTCTGGAACCATGCACAAAAAACGACACCTTAAACGGATGTCCCGAGCTCTCAGAAACGGTCCGACAGCATCTCCTCCTCAACAACGTCCCTGCCTCAAATTGGCTTTGACTTGGCTTTTCCTCAGCATCTCTGCTCTCAAAAACCGTCCAAAAGCTGTCTTTGGCATCAAAATGGCCTTGGTTAAATAGTGGGGAAGTTGGTTATCCATCTCCAACTTCCTCCACGAATTTAGGCTCTAAAAATGCCCAATAACTCCCAAAAATGAGTTAATTACAATAAAAATGGGCTAATTAATATTAAAAAGCCAAAGTGGTTATAAAACCCACTTTTTAAATCATAATATAGTTAAAAATCGGGCTTAAGCCCCCTCTCCTGGGTGCGCGCCCCCTTTAAAAGGTCACATGGCTTAGTAATGTGGCCAAGCGCTTAGCCCTTTGGGCTAGCGCTAGCCTTAACCCTTTTCGCGCTTTGCACCTGGTCGCATTGGCATCCCATACGCCCATAGGGCCACGGCTTCGTTACAATTCCCGTAACCATAACATAACCGTGCACATTATATAAAAAGGGTCATATGTTAACACAAAAATAAAAACCACGGTTACATTTTTTATACCCTCGCGCCATAACGTTTGGTCACATAGCATTCAAATAAAACCGGGGGTTAAGTTTAAACCGCGCTCCCGTATAACCTCCCGCCGGTGGTCCTGTCGCATGGTCGGATGCGCCGAGAGATGGGGCTAAGCCCCGACCATTTTTTCCGCCGGTCAAACATTTGAAACAATTCAAATAATCTTTCGCCCGTTCCATTAACAAGAACCACCCGCCGACGAGTTGGTTAGCACGATTCCGTCGGTCCTTTGCCTATCGGGAGGTCGCAGGTTCGATCCCCGGCAACACCAAACTTTTAAACAACCAACCAAGCAATCACCTGGTGCCACTTGGAAGCCTCTGATTGGGCCACGTGGCACCCAACCATTCGCTCGAACAGTGCCACGTGTCACTTGCCGATTGGTACACATGTCAGAGCCGTACCTTGCCACGTCCCTTGCCATACAACCCAGTCATCTGCCACGTCAGCTCGCCGTACGCTCTGTCAGCCTACCCAATCAGCCTTCCACATCAGCTGCTGACGTCACCCGTGCCACGTGTCACCCTTCCAGTGGTGACATGTGTCACTTCAGGATTGGTCCAACTACGCACCAAAAATGCCAAATCAGCCTCACACGTGTCACGCTCTAGAGCCGCCACGTGTCCTGTACGGAATCTGCCACGCGTCCTGTACGAAATATTCCACGTGGCCTGTACGAAATCTTCCACGTGTCTTGTACGGACTGACACGTGTCCTGTACGGACTGTACGGACAGGTACAATCAACATCCCAAATTTTTCCATGTTTGGCTCGGTGGACAGAATGCGATATCTTCTCCATACGGACTCCGTTTGACAAAAAAATATACCACCGGAATCAGGAAGACGAGACGGACGCAATGGTGTTGGTTTCGTCGGATTCCAAGCACTTTTATTTTTGAGCATTTTTCAAGCCCTGACAGGCTTCTGAATCCGATTTCGGATCATAAATCAACTAGGGAAATTTTCAAATAAAGATGATTTTTAGGTAAAAAATACAAAGGAAACTCTAGACATCTAGGGTTTTGGTGGCTAAAAATTAAGTATAAGTTGTTAAAAACCCTAGATTTACCATACAAACAAAAGTAAAATTTGGAATTTTGAGTTTAAGATTGACTAGATAAGAAAAGATTAGAAGCTACTAATTGTTTTGGGCATATGGGGTCAACCAAGGCCTTTCTTGATAAAGTGTAAGTGAAACTAGGGTGACAATTAGGGTGACAATTAGGGTGACAATTAGGGTTGTCCACTACAAACCCAATAAAATCCATCTAGTGCCTTACAAGATTCAAGATAATTCAAGGGGAAGATACTCCACTAGTAACCTTCCAAAAATCTTTGAAGAAGGGAATTGTTCAAGAAAATAGAAAGAGAGTGCACCACCAACTCTAGAGAAACAACACTACACTTACAACAATTCATAAACAAAATCCATAAATATTAAGAGAGATCACTTGCTCAAGAAATCTATTCATCCAAAAAACGCTTGATCTAAGAATGTTCATGGAATTGTAAAGCATCCACAAGACATCATCCTCAAAGAAGGTGCTCTAGTCGTACATTCTTAGAAAAAACATAGAAGTAATAGTGGACAAGTGTTTGGCAAATTGTACTCTTTTCCAGGTTTATGAGTTTTATGATGCATACTTTGATGATTTGGTAAAGGAAGAGTTTGTAGAGAAACCCTTGTATTTGGTCAATTTCTCATTTGACGAAGAACATGATGGTCATGAGATTGAAAATAGTTATGATCTTCTACATATTGAAATACATAAATGGGATATGAGTTGTTTTCATTTTGATGGGGATCGTATCTATGATACTGATGATGATTCTAGAGTCAAGATTGTAGAATTTTTGCATTTGGAACAACCATATTTAACAAATGCATTTTCAGAAAATTGCATGATTAATTGCTAGCCATGTTTTCTTATGGATAACTTAGAAATTTTTTAGAATGGAGAATATGTTGTTGATGATGAAAATGCAAAATTTTATGTGGGTAATTTACAGTCAATTTTGATTAATGATGATGGTGTTTTATTTTATTCTACGGGGAATGTGTATGATAGTCAGTATTCGTAAATTTTCTAGCCACATTGTCTCACAGGCAGGGAAGAATTTTTGTATTCAAATGGATGTGATTTTAGTGGTGAAAATAGCAAAATTTTCCAGCCATGTATTTCCTCATCTCTTCCTAGATTTGACATTGAAGGTCAAGTTGGGAAGCATGTTCTTGGTGGTAAAACATCTATGGAGAAAATGTGTTTTCAATTTGTTGCTTGTTGTGAATTTCCACCATATAAAGGAGCATCAAGCCCTAAGTTCGGATATTTCTTTTTTTTTTGAAGATTTTAATGTACACCTCATTTTTCATCTACAGATTTGTTGGCCATCCATGAGGTATTTTCCAAATCTCATATGATGCCATCTCAAGCTTTGAGGAATGACATGGTACATGAAAACCACGGAGACCATTTTTTGAAATGTGTGGATTAGCCTTATGAGATGCAAGGGTTGCATCACGAAGACCTTGTTTAGGGCAAGGATGAACTATTATTGTCATATTGCAGTGCCATTCAAATATGGATAGAGCAATCTTGTGGATGAACATACCAATCTTGGCATGATGTTTGTACTCTTGTCCATCCTCACGAGTTGGACTCAATTTTTTGTCACGATGTATCTTTTGTACCAGCTCATGATCATTTTGTACTTGAGATATCCTTGTTTTGGTTCATAACCAAGAACAAGGGTATAAATTTTGACCTTGATGAGATGCTAGGGTGGTTTCATTGGTTGTATGATTTTACCTTGCATTTTCTTTTCTTATGTCAAATAGAGTAGTGAAGGATGAATACGCTTATCTAAAGCAACATGTTAGTTGTGTGCTTCTTTTCATGCATCTTGATTGTGTTTTCTTACTTGTTTTTATAGTTGTTGCTTGACTTCACTCACTTTTAGTTAGTTCCATTTGATTTAGTCTTGTCTACAAAAAGATGAAAAAAAAATATTTTTGTCACATTTCCTTAAAAGTTTAAATATGCTAGAGGGTTCGTATCGCCCTACACTTTTTTTACTAATGGTTTTATGGTGATATCTAGAAGGGTTTTTTAATTGATGTAGAGTGCGGGTCTTGGATTCCTAGATATTTATGAGGTTCTCACATACCCTATGGTGAGTGTTACCCCCCTAGGCTAGGGGTAACTAAAGAGATGATGTCTCAAGTCCTGCAGGTTGAAGACATGGAGTACTGAGAGCCAGATGAGAATACATAGCCCCTCCTCTCACCACACATCACCGTTGATCGACAACAACAACATCCACCACACCAGCTTATCCCACATAGGACGACATGTCTTACTTATGAGGTAACAAGTCCGATCTCATGGTAAGTGTCACTTTAATAATTGAAGCATTTGGACATGTTGCAAAGAGTCCTTTCTTGATTATACCTTTTTCCATATTTCACCTTGGTGGTTGATATGGTTTTCTAGTAAGTGGGTCACCCTCGGGGAAAGGGTTGGTATTGGGGGGTCTCCTTAAAGGGTCATCGTACCATTCCCACCCATACTTGCCACTTTCCACACTTCTTCCCCTCTGTTTCATCATCTTTTTGGTTTTGAGGCTTATTAACCCCAAGAAGGGCTTGTACCTCGACTCATGGGAAGAAGTGGCTAAAGACCCATAGGTGTTGTAGCTGGAAAAAGTTAAAAGACATAAATTATCCCTCTAGGATGCTCACCCTAAGGTCTTGAGAGAAATGAAACGATTCTCCATAAAAAATTCAAGGACCTTTAAAAAGGAAAACACATAATTAATAAATGCTCCGCTTATTGGGGGAATGCATTTGTGGCATCTTTTAATTTCCTTGCACATGGCACTCAATGTGTTCCTAACTTCAAGTGACATTGTGGTACTCTTTACTTTCCATTGCACATAGTACTCAATGTTTTGGACCATAATAAATTAATGGAAAATAAAAGGTTTTGGAAAAAGGTTGCATTGTAAATGAGGGATGAAACACACCCTCCACAAAGGCACCCATAAATGATACAATATGATCCCTTGATATATCAAGAACCCCATGCCCAAAATTCATATCCCATCCACCTCATACTCATTGCATGACTTAGAGAGGGTCTTCTTGGGAAAAACTCCATGACCTGGGGATTGGATTACCCAATAGGGCACCATGATAACCCTCCCATACTTAAATTTGGAAAATTTTATAAGGTCTTTGAGCATTTGTTTAGTTTGAAAAAGTGGGATTTAATTCACATTTTCGGGTGGTTCTTTTTTAAATGTGGCTTACTTGGCATGACATATCTGACTTGTGGACCCTTGGAGGGTGTACTTGTTTGTCTTTGCAGTACCTTGCTATATGAGAGCTATCCATGAAGAAGTTATGCCATTTTGACCTTCTTGAGGGGTTGAGAACCCCTAGGATTGAAACCATACCCCACAGGTTAGGTAGAGCACCCCAGAGCCTTTTTGTGCAAAGGATAGAGGATGTTTCCTTTTGAGGGAATTTGACAACATTTAAGGATGAAATCATAGCCCTTTCAACTTGGACATTGGACTTTGGAGGCCTATGATGTCACCTTCTAATCCCTTGATTTCATTTTAAGGCTAGGGTATTGATGGGCTTGATGTTTCTGAAGGTGATGTGATGTGGTTTGAAGGAAGGAGCTGCATGTCATGACACTCTAGCACATGAGAGATTGACACATGGCCTTTGGAGGCCTAACAATTTTCATCTTGAGGCTCAACATCTCACTTTGAGGCTCAATGTCAACCTTCTAGGGCATGACGTCACCCTTTTGAGAGTTTTACTTTATATCATATTTATTTTTGTAAGTTGTAAAGGAAAATAAAGGGGGTCGGCCCTGTTTTGATTTGTTGTTGACAATTTATGTGGACAAATTGGTTTAGATGGACTCATATAAATAGAAGCCTCTCTTTTTCATTTTTACATCTCATCACTTGAGAATTACACACTCTTGGACTGAAATTTTGGCCCCCCTTGGGCAATTCGCTATGTCTTGTCTCTATTACAAAATGGACGTTTTACTTGTCTATTGGTGGAATTAAGGCTAGCGACTTCTCTTGGATGCTCGTTCTTGGCAATTTGGTGGAATATCTTTGATAAGTAAGGGTTTTGCATGCTATCTCTTGGATTTGGTAAGGAATTTTTGCAATTTTGTGTGTTTCTTCTTGATTTCAAGGTTATTTTGTCAAACCCTTGGAGGAGTATAAGGGCATACAACCTCCATCAATGAATTTCTCTCTATTGTTATTGAAATGGATTAAGGATTGCTACAAGGAGTAAAAAGGCTTACACCCTTGTATAAATACCTTGCTAAGGTTTGTTTTCTCTAGAGAGTAAAATGGATTACACCCCTAGAAGAGTAATACAACCTAACTCAAAGAAAGAGACGACATAACCCAATAGATGAGGCACTAGTTTCATTGGAGATTAAATATTGTTGTATTGGTAAACATGAATTTAAAGAGATTGAATTGTTTAAGGTTGGATCTAAATTTTACATGCTTAAATCTTTCTTGTGCCCTAAGGGCGCCTTGATTTGCCAAGTGACTGATATGTTGTAATAAACATTAAGATACAACCAATAGGATTGCAATAAACTTAGTCTCTTGTACTCTTTTACAACTTTTATACCACTGAAATTTACTTGTAAGCTATCATAATTGATATATTGTTTAAGAGATATTGTTTGGGTGGCTTACTTGTTTCTTTTAGTAGCTAGAACTTGTTGCTGTAGAAAAAGTTTTCTATATCCATAAGGTTGTTATAAAACTATGTTGATAACACTAATTAACAACCCTCTCTTGCTATCAAAGTCTTGGTCTAAACATTGGAAGGTTGTCTACTAATTGCTAGCTTTATTTTCCAACATCATATACTTGATTTTGATGGTTTTATTTGAAACTATCATAGTTTCTTTACTTCTGATATATATATTTCCATACCGCTGCAATTTTGGGACAACAAGGCTTCCCATTAGTTTTGAGGCTTATATCATCATACATTGTCTTGTTTTAGTTGTCTAACACTGTTTTACAAGTAAGCAACTTTGGCAACCATTTACCATCTCCAAAGACTCTCTTCTCAAGCCTCTAAATCATCTCGGACTATGACCTATAGGGGTGTTCTTCTATATCCTTGCTTCTCGCCTTGCAATCCTGCTAGGGTGTCCTAGAAAGCCTCCCTTGTGTTGGAATTGTCCTTCACTAAAATTAGGGGAGTATCTATTGAGGTAATAGTGATAGGTATTCTGAGTTGTGTCACACAATTGTGGCTTGGGTTGGGATTTTCCCAAACTAAAACCTATACAATAACATTTTTGGTGCCATTATTGGGGAGGATTTTGAATCCTTCCTGACCTTGAATGACACCTCGAAAGTCTATCCCAAAGCCTTTACCCATATCTTTCCCGACGACTCCATTTGAGGGAAGTTCCCTTTTCCTTTTTATGATATTTTCATAAAGTTCATCTGACGAATCCACAACCTAAGAACCTATCTTTCCCAAAGAAACTTCCCCAAGGAAGGTTTAATCCTTCCAAGGTTTACCGAATAAGACCTCCTCATAATTATTTCATTGTCGAAACCTTGTTTCAATGTAACCTTCCCCTCTCTCCAATGGCTCACCCTTGGGTTGGAAGCCTTTACAAGCTATTGAATATGGCCACCATCTCTAGGTTTCCCAATACCATGCCCGAAAAGTCCCACAAGTGGTTGCCAAAGTTCACCGGGAACATTGTTGTTACACCTGAAGAGCATATTGAATCTATTGGTGTGGCCATGGAAGACAATAGTATAGAACATGAATATGTTGCAATGAAACTACTAGCTATGTCTCTTTATGAAGATGCTAAAAATTGGTATAAAGGCTTACTCGATAATCACTTGGCATCCTATGAAGATTTCACTAAGTTGTTCAAGGGTATATGGACAACAAAGAAGGACAACATAATGCTATTAATCAAATTCATTCAAATCAAGAAGAAAGAGAATGAAACAATGAAGGAGTTTGATACTAGATTTAACAACTTGCACAATTAAATCTTGATGGACTTATACCCATAAGAGGTTGTCGTTCTCTTTATTTACTTGAATGCTATCGAAGGACAATTTGGTTTTATTCTGAAGGAAAAGATGCTTGAAAATTTGACAGAGGACAAAGAGTATAGTGCTCATATTGAAGAACATCTTATCAACTGAAAGATTAAGCCTTTTCAGTTTCCTTATGTCAAAGTAGAACCTAAGTCGAATACTTCAAGCAACAATGTACATGATCCAATCACACTCTTGGATCATAATTTTGATCAAATGAATGCCCAGTTCATCTAGAGTCAAAATCAGATCATGAACATGTTGACAACTTTGGAGAGGCATCATCCTACTCAAATACCTCAATTTATCAGACAACAAAGAGAAAATTAAGGTTGGAAACCGAGGCCACAAGCAGAGGCAAAGACACCCGACACCTTGGATTTTGTTGGGATGGTAAGCACGGAGGGATCACCATGGTGTTTTCCCTTCCAGGAACCTCATTTGGAACATGAATGTCCAAGATAGATGAAAGAAGAAAAATATCCATGCACTATGGATAGGTTGAACTTCATTGATACCCTTTTCACTCTTTAGGATGATGAACACATTGAAATCATTGAAGAACAACTTGAAGAGACCAATAAGAGGGAACTAGATGATCTCAGTTGGAAGTCTTGAACGAAATGGACGAAGACATGAAGGACAAGTTGAGAAAAAAGGAAATTCTGAAATCTCAAGAAGAAACAAAGTGCTAGTCCCATCACTTCAAGCAACAAAGGAAGTGCCTCCACCTCTTCCACCTCCAGTTCATGACTTACTTCCACAACCTGCACCAAAATATGAGGAGCTTCTCTTGAATATATATGTACCAGGCATGATGGGGAAGATGAATATGTTGGTACATGTGGTAGAGATGTGCAATATACCTTTCGTAAGAAGATAAGTTTTGAAGGAATTGAAGGTACAAGATGAAGCAGGGGATCCTTCGATCATCCTAAATACTATGTATCATGGGAGCTAGGGAGAAGAGACTCCTCCTTTTTTATCTTTCCTTGGGCATAAATGGTTTCTGTTTGAATAATTGTATGTTATATTCTGGAGCCTCAATAGATATGATGTCTCTAAAGGTCATTAAACAACTTGGTTTGAGGACAACTTGCCCTTATGGAAACGTTTGTGGTACTGAATCAAAAATGGTGAAAGTGTATGGTCTTATAAAATATGTGGAGGTTTATCTTCAGTATTTTCTCCACGTCAACCTCATTAGGAATATAATTGTGATTGATGTAACCGATGCTTGGGGCATGCTCTTATCGATAAGCTGGTCTGCTATCCTAGGAGGGTTTCTTAGTATGGAACTCACTCATGCACATATCCCTATGGAAAATAGGACATTTGAGATTTTATAGAGTTAACATGTTGCAAAGAATCATGTGGTTGATCCATATAGCCCCGATTATTGGAGTAATTGTGAGTATGATGTGGCACCTCAGGTTATTGAGTATGATCTTTGGGATTTACCTTTTGCACAAGAAGATTGTATTGCTACACTACTCCCAAAGATAGATACGTATAAAGAGAAGCTTACACAACACCAATAAAAGCATCCAGGATTCATCAATATACTCAAGAAAGGCGAGGATAAGAAAGATCAAGAGAGAGAAAAGGATATCATGGACATGGGCGAGGTTGATCCTCCTACACAACCTTACATTGAACACATTCCTTATGTTGAGTTTGATGAAGGAAGCCTTGCGCTCATGTGGGATAAGAGAAAGGGAAAACCTAAGTATGACAAGATGAGTGAAGTTATATGGCTAGGCCCTTACATAATCAAGAATAAGTTTGAGAAGGGTACTTACTATCTTACTATTCATCTACCATGGATGGGAGGAAGATGCCATTACCAGTTGATGGGTCATCCTCCGACCCTATGTTGATGGGACCTCATCTCCACCAGCCTCGGGCCCCAGATAAGTAGGTAGGTCATTTGCTTTCTTGCATTTGCATGTGTGTTCATCTTAGTGTAGTTGCATTTATTTTCATACTTTGTTTCACATATTGTTTGTTACATTTATGCATTTGTCTGAATCATATTATGTGTTAGTTAGAAATTTTTGAAAATGCAAAATTTTATTTTTAAAGCATAGTTGTCAATTTTGAAATTTTGAAGTTTTGATTATATGAACAAAGGGTGAGAAAGCCACCACTCGATGCTCTAATATGTTTCTTAAGTATGTGTAGGCACAAGTCTTACTAGGAGATTCTAAGGTTCTCATGCACTCTACAACGAGCACATATACCCATGTAGGATCCAGATGTTACTCCCCCAGGATAGGGGTAACTAAGGAGATGACGTCTCAAGGGCCACAGGTTAAAGACATGGAATACCAAGAGCCATATGAGAAGACATATCCCCTCTTCTCACCACACATCACCATTGATAAACAACAATAATGTTCACAGCACCAACTTGGTCCACAGAGGATGACATGTATTTCTTCATGAGGTAACAAGTCCAATCTCGTGGTAAGTGTCACTTTAATAATTGAAGCATTTGAACATGTTGCAAAGAGTCCTTTCTTGATTATGAAAACGTTTGCTTGGAAATTATACGTTTTTCCTTATTTCACCTTGGTGGTTGACATGGTTTCCTAGTAAGTGGGCCACCCTTGGGGAAAGGGTTTCTATTAGGGGATATCCTTGAAGGGTCATCGTACCATTCCCACCCATACTTACCAATTTCCATGCTTATTTCCCTTCGTTTCCTCATATTTTTGGTTTTTGGGCTTATTGACCCCAAGAAGGGCTTGTACTTCGTCTCATGGGAAGAAGGGGCTAAGGGTCCAGAGCTATTTTAGCTGGAAAAAGTGAAAAAGAATAAATCATACCTCTAGATGCATGCCTGAAGGTCCCGAGAGAAATGAAATGCTTCTCCATAAAAAATCAAGGAACTTTAAAAAGGAAAACACAATATTAATAAATATCCCGCTTGTTGGGGGAATGCATTTGCGGTGCCTTTTACTTTCCTTGCACATGCCAATCAATGTGTTCGTAAATTCAATGGAATTACAATACTCTTTACTTTCCATTGCACATAGCACTCAAAGTTTTGGACCATAATAAATTAATGGAAAATAAAAGGGCCTTTAAAAAGGTTGCATTGAAAATGAGAGATGCAACACACACTCCACAAAGGCATCCATAAATGAGACATTATGAGACCTTGATATGTCAAGAACCCCACGACCAAAATTCATACCCCCATCCACCTCATACTCATTACATGACTTAGAGAGGGTCTTCTTCAGAAACATTGCATGACTTGGGGATTGGCCTAACCAATAGGGCACCATGAAAAACCTCCCATACTTAAATTTGGAAAATTTTATAAGGTCTTTGAGCATTTGTTTAGTTTGAAAAGGGGGGAATTTAATGCACATTTTTGGGTGGTTCTTTATTAAATGTGGCTTAATTAGCATGATACATGTGAATTGTGAACCCTTGGAGGGTGTAGTTGTTTGTCTTTGCAGGACCTTGCCAACTGAGAGCTACCGGTGAAGACATTATTCCATTTTAACCTTCATGAGGGGTTGAGAACCCCTAGGATGAAATCTATACCCCACAGGTTGGGCAGAGCACCCCGAAGCCTTTGTGTGGAAAGTGTTGGGTATGTGTTACATTCTTTGCATGGGTGTGTGTGTGGGCGCGTCAGATACAACAATTGCGTCGAATTTTGCTATTTTTAGCGGATTTGTAAATTAATCCCGGATTAAGGGATTAGGGTTTTGGTATCTACGTAATACCTAAAAACATTGTATATATTGTATGGTGAATGGTGAAATTCAATATAATGAATATAAGAAAGGTTTTCCCGGTTGAGGGTTTCCGGTATAAAATCTTTGTGTACTCTGTGTATGAGCCATTGATTAATTTCTGTCTTGCTTAAGAATCTATATGCATTGCTTTACTTCGCAGGTTTAAAACTTAC
>ML825514.1:20593-40308 GCA_009831015.1 Picea engelmannii | reverse complement strand
CTTCTATGGTATGATGTCACCCTTTTGAGGGTTTTACTTTATGCAATTTTTATTGTTGTAAGTTGTAAAGGAAAATAATGGGGGTCGACCCTCTTTTGATTTGTTATTGACAATTTTATGTGGACAAATTGGTTTAGATGGCCTCATATAAATAGAGGCCATCTCTTTTTCATTTTGACATCTCATCACTTGAGAATTACATACTCTTGGACTGAAATTTCACCCTCTTTTGGGAAATTTGCTATCTCTTGTCTCTTGTGCAAAATGGACGTTTTACTTGTCTATTGGTGGAAGAAAGGGTAGTGACTAATCTTGCATGCCTGTTCTTGGTAATTTGGTGGAATATATTTGATAAGTAAGGGTTTTGCATGCTATCTTTTGGATTTGGTAAGGAATTTTTGCAATTTTGTGTGTATCTTCTTGATTTCAAGGTTATTCTATCAAACCCTTGGAGGAGTATAAGGGCATACACCTTCCATCAAGGAATTTCTCTTTATTGTTATTGAAAAGGCTTAAGGATTGCTACAAGGAGTAAAAGGACTTACACCCTTTTAGCAAGACCTTGCTAAGGTTTGTTTTCTCTAGGGAGTAAAAGGGTTTACACCCCTAGAAGAGTAATAAACCCTAGCTCAAAGTAAGAGACTCCATAACCCAATAGATAAGGCACTAGTTGCATTGGAGATTAAATATTGTTGCATTGATAAACGTAAATTTAAAGAGATTGAATTGTTTAAGGTTGGATCTAAATTTTACATGTTTAAAGTTTTCTTGTTCCCTAAGGGTGTCTTGATTTGCAAAGTGATTGAGTTGTTGTAAAAAACATTAAGATACAACCAATAGGGTTGCAACAAACCCACTCTCTCTTACTCGTTTACAACTTTTCTACTGCTTAAATTTACTTGCAAGATGTCATAATTGATCTACTGTTTAAGTGATATTTTTTGGGTGGATTACTTGTTGATTTTAGTGGCTAGAAGTTGTTGTTGTAGCAAACGTTTGCTACATCCATAAGGATATTATAAAAATCTGCTGATAACACTCATCAACAACCCTCTCTTGATATCAAAGTCTTGGTTTAAACATTGGAAGATTGTCTACTAATTGGTAACTTTATTTTCCAACATCATATACTTGATTTTTATGGTTTAATTTGCAACTATCATAGTTTCTTTACTGTTGATATATATATTTCCATACTGCTGCAATTTTGGGACAACAAGGTTTCTTGCCGATTTTCCTTTGGGTTTGAGGCTTATATCATCATACATTGTCTTGTTTTAGTTGTCTAACATTGTTTCGTAAGTACTCAACTTTGGAAACCATTTACCATCTCCAAAGACTCTGTTCTGAAGCCTCTAAATCATCTCAAACTGTGACCTATAGGGGTGTTATTCTAGCTCCTTTCTTCTCCCCTTGCAATCCCCTTAGGGTCACTTGGGAAGAATCCATTGTGTTGGACTTGTCCTTCACTAAAAATGAGGGTAGTATCTATTGAGGTGACATTGATAGGTATTCTGATTTGTGTCACACACTTGTGGCTTGGGTTGGGATTTTCCCAAACTACAAATTGTGCGATAACAATGAGCATATGTCCCCATGTTGGAGCCAAATGCTACTCCCTGACATATAGGGGTAACTAAAGGAGATTTTCTCACTTATAGACAACAATTCCACGGATGAGATCTACGATTCTCCATGTACATATGGCTAGAGATGATTCCTATATTTTCTTAACTCACTCTTATTTGATGATTATAATGTTCGATATGCATGAGGTTCATTATTTCATTGCTTCATATTGGGTGTTAATGTTTCATGGATGAAAGTGGTGATCATTGGTTGAGTTGGATAATGGATCATGATGCTGTAAATTCATGTTGTTTTCCTTGTTTCACCTTGGTGGGTCATCATCATCCTTTATATAAGTGTTGTTACTATTGGGTTGAGTTGTACTACTGGGGTGATTTGAAAGGTGTATATGTCCATATCCCAATCCATAATAAACATTTTGAATCTTTTCTGATTTCCATTTTCTCGCTCATGGGTTGGTTTTCATATGTCATAGAAAAGGTTCATTTTTCATAGTCCCAAAGAAGAGCCTCACCCTAAAAGAGCTATAGGCTCAAGGTGAAGAGAAAATAAAAAGAAGGAGAAGATAAAGTTAAAAATAAGAAGAAAATAAAACATGATAAATTCCCCTATCTCTAAGGCCATTACCCCAAGTCATATGCAATAAAATGCATATATAAAATGGGACTAAATGAAATAAAATAAAAGTCAAAAACAAAAAAAGGTGAAACAAAGATAAAGGAAAATACGTGATAGTAAGACATAGTGCCGAGGAAAGGGTAACTCACTGCATAAGTGCTCTGTCATATTTTAGAGGCACTCACGTGGATGAATATCTTAAACAACCTCACATGATTGTGCAATGAAATTCAGGAAGTTACCCACCAAACCATACCATCTATCACTACATAGTCTCCTTGATTGGTTTTCTTGGGAATTACTTCTTTTCTTGGACGTTGACACATGTTATATGGGTTAATGATTGATCCAGATTTATGAGAGGAAAGAAATGAAACATAGATCTATAACATTAACATAGATATATAGAGATACAATGAAACTTAACTTCTATTCAATAAATAAATCTGTTGAAACTGTAAAATGCATAATGAAACAATCTTGCTCGAATGGTGGTAGCTAATATATAAGGATAGATGCGGCGGCTACACACATTCACCTGAGCACATTACAATGAGGCCTCCAAGCCTTTTTTAGCATCAAGAAGTAATGAAAAAACCCTAGACATCCAAAAACCTAACCCTAGGAGATGAAACGCCAAAATTCATGTGGGCCCTAATGGGGTAAGTTGGTACACCAACTTTCTGTGGTCGTAACTTTTGCATACAATTTCTATTTTAGGCACATGATAACATGTTGGAAAGGTCTATCCGAGGACCACACATTTTTTCATCACACTGTAACTAAATATTCAACGTGACTCTGGTGAGCCCAAAAAAGGATGTTTAGGGCCTTAAAACGACCTCGAACGTTTAAGACTCGAAAAGCTAGAAAAAACTACCAAGATTAAAACTATATGTAAGCCAATTGGAAGAGGTGGGTGGCCACTGATATCCACCTAGATCAATCCTCCCCCCTTAGGAATAAATTTTCTCCATTGCGTTGATTTCCCTCATCAGATGAGGAAATTTCTGCTGAATTTGGCCCTGGGTGAGCCACTTGCCTTGGTGTAGAAATTGCCCCACTTTGAAAAAATGATAAAGTTGAAGCTTCTGTTGGGGAGTACCCTTGACCTGTGTGTCCACTATATGATTAGTGGATGCCTTTTCCATGTAGTTAGGGTTGAGCTATGTCAGTGTCAATTGTTCTTCTATCTTTGAGGTGCCTAATAATTGTGGAAAGTATGGCCAAAGGAGGTCCACATTAAACACTGGGTGCAAGCCAAGGAAGGGGGGAATGTTGAGCTCAAAAGCATTATCAGCCACAACCTTGGTGATGGTGTAAGTTCCATAACAGAGTGGAAGAATCTTTCGATGGGGTCCTGTAAGGAGTTCTTTCTGCTAATGCAACCAAATTTTATCTCCCACATGAAAGTTTTGTGGCACCAGATATAGATCAGGGCGTTGCTTGTACTTCGCATTGGTCTTCTGTAAAATATCTTGAACCTGTTTGAGGATGTGTTGGATTCATTCAATGAATCGGGTGGCTTTGTCAGCTTTGATTTGAGCATGAGACAATTTTTCTTGTGTGGATGCAAGAGGTAGTGCAACATCCATGGGACCCAATGGTTGAAATCCCAACTCCACCTAAAAGGGATTGTGTCTGGTTGAGCTATGTATGGCTCTATTGTAATGGTACTTAACATAGGGAATAATCTCATCCCATGTGCATGGATGGTTAGAATTGTACATGCACACGATATGCACGATCACCCTATTGACGACCTTGGTTTGGTCATCTGTTTGGGGGTGGAAGGCCATGGATTTGGTGAGCTTGGTGTCCATCCATGACCAGAGGCTCGACCAGAATGTGTTGAGGAACCAGATGTCTCGATATGAGATGATGGTTTGTGGTATCCCAAAATGTACCCACACTCGTTTGAAGAAGAACTTGGCAGTGGCCTCCCCTGTGATGCTCTTCTTTCATGCGACCATGATCACCATCTTGGAAAATCAATCAACAACCACATAAACATAGTCATTTCCCTGCTTGGTTGAAAGGAGGTATGACATGTAGTCCATCAAGATGGATTCCCAAGGCCTGCATGAGTAGGAAGAGGGGTGTACATTCCTTGTTTCTTAATGGCCAGTTTGGAAATAGCGCAAGTTGTACATGACCTGATATACTTGCTGACATCCTATCGAAGTTTCGGCCAATAGAAATGTTATTGCAACACTCCCACTATCTTTTCTACGCTGAAGTGTCCTGCCACCCGACTGTAGTGAACTTCCCCAATTATCTTCGCTCGCTCGCTTGATGGAATGCAAAGATGGCCCAGATGGCACAACAACCCATCCCAAAGATGGAAATCAGTGACAATTGTGTTTTTGCCTAGTATATGGTAGGTAGTGGAGAAGTCAGTAAATATCTCATAGAGTTGGGGCCATCCAGGGGTCTCATGTCCACAAGAGTGTAGTACTGTGGTTAGTGTTGCAACTAGTGGTTGACTGAGGCAGTTAACGACGTTGTTGGTGCTCCTTGTCTTATACTTGATGTTGATATGGAACTATTTTAAGTATATGGACCACTTCTAATGGAAGTCGTTCTACAATTTGCCTTGTGCCTGCATGAACTGCAGAGGCTTATGATCAATGTGGATGATTGTCTCCTCCTTGAGAATGTAATTCCTCCATTGGCGAAAAGATTGTACAATGGAGTACATTTCTTTGTCGCAAGTGGGGTACTTACGAACGATTATGAGAGTGTCTCACTATGATAGGCCACATGATTTCCATGTTGAGTGAGAACTACTCCCACAACATAGTATGAAGCATCTATCTTAATCTCAAAAGGTGTTTGTAGGTCGGGTAATGAGAGCATCGGAGTAGAGCACAAGTGTTGCTTCCAATCATCGAATGCTTTCTATTGCGACTGGACCTACATGAACTTTTACTTGCCACCACCCCTGGTCACATGGCTAAGGGCCCATGCAATGTGGGAGAATTCCATCACGAACCTATGATAGAAATTTGCAAGGCCTAAGAAGGTATGAAGCTCAGTGAGTGTGGTCGGTGCTGGACAATCACGAATGAATTGGATCTTAGCTAGATCGACATGCACCCCATGCTCATCAACAATATAGCCTAGGTAATTAACCATTTTCATGCCGAAGGAGCATTGTTCACGATTTACATATATCTTGTGTTGCTGCAGAGTGTGAAAAACCTATTGAATACGATGCAAGTGTTCTGCACAACTCTTGCTAAAGAATTGGTGTAAGGCCGCAAGATATCGTCCATCATCCTCATGAAAGTTGTTGGGGAATTTGTCAAGCCAAAGAGCATGACCAACCATTCAAAAATACCTTGTTTGGACTTGAAGGCAGTCTTCCATACATCGGTCTGCTCTATTGGGACTTGGTGGTAGCCAGACTTCAGTTCAATCTTACTGAAGTATTTCCCCCCCTTGAGCTGGTCAAGGAGATCATCAATTCAGGGAATTGGGTACCGGTTCCTGACTGTGATTTTATTTAGGGCCCGATAATCAATGCAGAGTCGCCAGGTCCCATATTTATTTTGAACAAGCACGATTGGGGTTCCATAAGGTGATGAGCTTGGTCATATGTGCCCCTTTTTGAGCAGCTCTTGGATTTGGCACTTGATTTCCTCATTTTCTGACAGAGAGTGGTGATAAATTGACCCATTGGGTAGCGGTGTGTCGGGGGTTAGATTGATTGAGTTCTTGACCTGACAGTGCAAAGGTACCCTAGTGGGTGAAGAGAATATGTCTTTGTATTCTTCCATGACCTTGTCCACTTGCTTCTATTGCGTGGAGAGACTTGTCGCAAAGGCCATGGATGTGGCTGCAACCTTCCACTTACTTTGAGCGAGAATCACAGAGACGAAAAAATTCCCAGTCTGAGAGATGAGCTTCCTTCATTGCTTGGCAGAGATCAAGGAAATGGCGGTAGGTGGGACTACCTCGGGTATCATGTACAATTTATTGTCCAAAGTAATAATAACACTACGGGGCCTAGACTCATATACAACATGATATTTACATAAATAAGGTTGGCCCAAAAGAACATCACAAAATTCAAGGGGGGTGACATCACACAATAGCTCATATTTGAAGGGCTTGATGCCATAGGGTAGGCGACACTGTTGGATGATGCAGAGATCGATCCCTTGGAAAAGCCATCCGGTGGTGTACAATTGTGGGTGTGGTTTTGTCAGAAGAGCCAACCGCTTGATGACCTTCGTTGAGATGAGGTTCTTCTGGCTACCATTATCAATGATGAAGTGCAACGTAGTACCCTTCACCCACATTTTTGAATGAAAGAGGCACTCACCTTCCTCTAGTTCATTAGGTTCACCGGGCTGGACCTCTGTGGTAGAAATGGTGGCACTGGGTTTTGCGTCAATGATCTGTCTCCCTTTTTTTGGTTCCGACTCAAATTTTAATCCCACATATAATTTAGAGGCTTTCACTTCAGCCACCGATGACTGTTTTGAGTGGCATTCAACGGTGTTATGCCAGAGGCTCTTATGGAACTCACACCACTTCCCAATGTCTTTCTTTGTATTCCCATTGTCCTTCTTGGTTTACTTCTTAGATTGGTTGTCCTGAAGCTATCCATTCTTGCTATGTCCTTTGTTTTGCGGTTAGGGGACTCCTTTTCCTTGCTTCTACTGTGAGGGGTTCGCAGACCCGAACTACCGCGTCTTTTATTTAAGCTTATGCTCGATCTTGACAACATATTGATAGGCCATGCCCAAGGAAGAGATGTACAAAAACTCCATTTATGTCTGGATGTATCTATGCATATCACCGCAGTACTTGAGCACTAGATGTCACTTAGATTATTTGATATCTAGCTTGGTGCGCAAGGTATGGAAGACATTGGTGAACTCTGGCACTGTTTGGTTCCTTTCTTCTCTCAGTGTGATCCATCTTGTATATAAGTCATCATAACTTCAAATAGGGTAGTATTGTTCCTTAATAACATCCTTGAAAAAACCCCAAGTGGGTGTGACTACAAATAATATAGATTCCTCTGTTTCCTTTTTCTCACATAAAGTCTTGCACCAATCTTTGACATGGGGGATGACCTTAAGGAGCGCAAATGTAATATTTTCTCTATCAGAAAAGTTAAGGAAAAAAAATACTCTTCTAGAAGGTTTAACCATTTGTCTACAACATCTGCATCTATTTGAATTTCAAATATAGGAATATAAAAAATGATCTGTACCTTGAAGGGGGCAACGCTTCCGCCCAAGGAAGATGCGTCACCTGTTGGTAGTCGTAAAAAAATTTGCACAAAATTATCCATCATCTCGTTCGTCTGTCACATGAGGGATTCCTAGAGAAAATTTTTAAAGGGATCTCCTACCCCATCGTCTCTATTTTCTTCCCCCATGGGTGGCCATTGGGTTTGACGAGGCCGATCTTGCAAAGGCTCAACTGGTTCGAGTCCCAACTGCTTATACCCTAACTTCATTGGGGACATGCACAAAAAAACAGATTCAGAGCATACCACTCTGATATCACTGATCTAGATTTATGAGTGAAATGAAATGAAACAAACACACACACACACACACACACACACACACACACACACACACACACACACACACACACATATATATAACATTAACATAGATATACAAAGAGAAATAACAGAGATACAATGAAACTTAACTTCTATTCAATAAAGAAATATGTTGAAATTGTAAAATGCAGAATGAAGCAATCTTGCTCAAATGGTGGTTGCTAATCTCTGAGAAGAGATGTGGTGGCTACACACATTCACCTAAGAATATTACAATGAAGCCTCCAAGCCTTTTTTAACATCAAGAAGTAATTATAAAATCCTAGACATCCAAAACCCAAACCCTAGGAGATGAAGTGCCAAAAGTCATGTGGGCCCCGATGGGGTAAGTTGGTACATCAAATTCCCGGGGTCGTACCTTTTGCATACAATCTCTGTTTTAGGCGTATGATAGCACTTTGGAAAGGTCTATCTGAGGAATACACATTTTGTCATCACTCTCTAATATTGGCCACAATGTTAATGTTAATGTTAATGTTTAGGGCCTCAAAATGGCCTCGAAAGTTTAGGACCCGAAAAGCTAGAAAAAAACTTCCAAGATAAAAAATGTATGTGAGTCAATTGGAAGAGGTGGGTGGCCACCGATATCCACCTAAATAAATGATGCCCCCATCATAGCTAAACTTGGAAAATTGTATGAAATTTTGAGTTATTGTGAAGTTAGAAGATGATATTTAATGTGATCTACCTAATGGCACTTACATTTGACATGACTTACTTTTTATGTTGCATTGGATTTGTGTACTTGACTTGGGGTTGATGATTAATTTAGATCGCTCGGGCTTTGTTTTGGATGTTGTACCTTGCACAAATATGACTTGGATGGAGCCTTTCTCCTTTCGAGGATGTTGAGGAGGCCACTTGCTTTCTTGATGGAGGTCGTCCCACTTTATGATGAGGTTATTGGATATTTTTAAGGAGACGTTTCTCTTTTTGAGTGAAATGTTGCACCCTTTGGAGGGAATGTTTGACCTTGGAGAGGTTTTCATGCCTTCTTACACCAATTTTGATTGATCCATCTACTTTGGGAGCCTAGACATGCCGTAAGTGGGATATATTCATGCTTGTTAGGAGGATGAATTGACCATTGAGGAGGTTTTACTTCATTTGGGGAGCATATTTGAGGGTCTTTTGACTCATTCACTCATGTATCATGGATATTTTATATTTTTGACCATATCTCTAGGGTTTCTCAAGAGATAATGTTATTTTATATTCTTTTAGACTAAAATAAGGGAAGATATTATTCTTGTACTGCGATGGTTGCTAAATATCTTCATATAAATAGGAGAAACACCTCTCATTTGTAACGCATTGCTAGAACTTATGGAGAACAATACATGTCTATTATTAGGATTGTTTTTCTACGGATGGATAACTAGAGCACTCTCTCGAGGATGATATGTTGTGGATGTTTTACAATTTTATGTATGTTCTTAGATCTAGGGTTTTGTGGATGAAATGGATTTATTAAATGATATCTCTTAATCTTTGTGGATTTTTTTTATGAATGGCTGCAAGTGTAGTTGTGCTTCTCTAGTGTTGGTGGTGCATTCTCTTTCTATTTTCTTGAACACGTGTCTTCTTCAAACCCTTGGAATATTACTAGTGGAGTATATTCCCCTTGAATTATCTTGAAGGTTGTAAGGCACTAGGTGGATTTGTTTGGGTTTGTAGTGGACACTCGTAACTATCATCCTAGTTTCACTCACAATCCCTCGAGAGGAGCCTTAGTTGAACCCATTTTCCCACAAATAATAATTAGGCACTAGGATTTTCCTATCTAGTCAATCACAAGTCCAAAATTCCAAAATTTACTTCATTATTTAGGGTAAATCAAGGGTTTTGTAGCTTGTACTTAATTTCCAACCATAAAAAACCCTAGGCATCTTGGTATTTTTGCTTGTATTTGACTCTAAAAGCTATCCTCTTTCAAAATCGACCCTTGCTGGTTTATATTGCAACATTCTTAGGGCTAGATGACTTGATATAATTGGTTGTTATATGCTCTCTAGCTTTCATAATTGACAAGTTACATAAACCCTATATTTATTTGTTGTTTTAACTCTAAAATTCACTTGTTTGCAATCTATTTCAGTGATTGAAACCTACAGTTGTTACAACTTGTTTATTGTTGTAATTTATCTCTTTTATGCAAGTCTCATACACAACCTTTAGTAATTTTTAGATGTTGACTATTTTGGCATAATTTTGCATTAGATAATCACTTGATAAACCCTCTAAAACAACCCTAAAGTGAAAAAACCCCTAAATCTAGAATTTAATTTTAGTAACCACCTGATCCACAACTTATTGATCATATTAAATTGGTGGTAAATAGGGTAGTTACTTAGATGACCTTGGAATTGACTTGTCTTACCTTCAAAACCCTAAGTGGTGCTAGGGAAGCCTCCCTTGTGTTGGACTTGTCCTTCACTAAAACGAGGGAAGCAATTGTCTAGGTAACAGTGGAAACACTTCAATGTTCCAGTAGTCTTTGTACCTTGTTAAGGATTTGCACCAAGGTGCAAGATTGTGTAATAATATTTTAGCATTGTTTCAGGGGTGGATTGAGTCTTTCTCCTTGGTTATCTGAAGTTTGTGCCTCAAACCTTTTGATCATTATAAACCAAATTGTAACCTAATTTTACCCATCTCCCAATTCCATTGGAGGAAAGAAGTATTTGTTCCTTACATATTTTTGAAGAGCTTGTGCTTGTAAGGTGAAGCAAAAATCATTGTGAAGGCATTGAAGATTTTCTTGGAGACTCCACACATGTTGGGTATGAGGTATCATCTTATTTTTATATATTGTACAAAATTGTCTATGTTTGACTGAATAAAAAAGGCACCATGGGACTTTCATGAATTGTATCTTAATATCAATCTTGAGAAAATTCCTAGGCACCTAAATGACTATTTTCAAAAGTGGTTAAAGAATGTTCAAAGTTTGATGGTGATGTTCCTTTTGCTGCACAACATATCACATCATTCTTGAAATATGTTTCAAAGCTAAATGTAATACATGAGGATGTATTGATAAAACTATTTGTATTTTCCTTGGAAGGAGATCTGAAGACTTGGATCAAACATTGTTGTAGGCCAAAGAAAATATATTCTCTTTCAGGTTGGTTTAAAGTCTTCCTCAAGTGTTGGGACCTTTATTATGATGAAGAAAAATACAAGGAAATTATTGAGGAAACTATGGTAGCTTTACATGGAGATGAAGAGGCACTCCATGATCCTATGGAGATTCAAGCACATGAATAACATGTTGATGAAGAGTTTCATCATTCCATGCATGAATATTTCTATGAGGACTTTGAATATCGAACACCTCAAGACTCCATTGAAGACAAATAACATGGAGAAGAACCCAAATACGAAGAAGAGAAAGAGAAACCTCATGAGTCCAATTAAGAGGATCACTTTGATGAATACCTAGATCGTGAGAGCATCCAAGCTTCCATCTGTCCTCCACATGAAGACAAGGGTTGAGTGAGTGTACTCCTTCCAAGATATTTTAATTTTATGATGCATCCTTTGATGATTTGGAAAATGAATATTTTGTAGAGAAACCCTTGGATTTGGTAAATTTCTCATTTGATGAAGAACTTGATGGTCATGAGTTTGAAAATATAGATGATCTTCTACATATTCAAAGTCATAAATGAGATAGAAGTTTCTTTCATTATGATAGGGATCCTATTTATGATATTGATGATGATTCTAGAATCAAGATTATATAATTTTTGCGTTTGGAACAACCATATTTAGCAAATGAATTTTCATAAAATTGCATGATTAATTCCCAACCATGTTTTCTTATGGATAACTTAGAAAATTTTCATATTGGAGAACATGTAGTTGATGATGAAAATGAAGAATTTTCTGGGAGTAATTTACAACCATTTTTTATGAATGACAATGGTGTTTTATTTTATTCTACGGGGCATGTGTATGATACTTAGTATTCAAAAATTTCTAGCCACATTGTCTTATAGATAGGGCATATTTTTTGTTGTCAAATGGATGTGATTTTAGTGTTGAAAATAATAGAAATTTCCATCCATGTCTTTGTTGGANCGGGGGGGGGGGGCGTGAATCAATAATAGAGTAATTCAATCCTTTTTCACCACAACAACAAATGTTATATCAATGTAGCATTATCATCCAATAGTTGTAGAGTAAATAAACAATGAACAAATGAGAAATCATACACATACACAATACACCAATGTTTTTAAGTGGAAACCCAAAGACGGAGAAAACTACATAATGATTTTTCTTATATGTCTTTAAGAATTACATTCATTGGAAGCACCAAGTTCCTTTGTTTTCTAGCTGCAACTGTAAGGAGGCTCCAACCCCCTAATTTCTCAGGCTACAACCTGAAGGAAGATCCAACTCCTGAATTCTCTGGCTACAACCAGAAGGAGGCTACATCCCCCTAGTTTCTCAGGCTACAACTTGAGGGAAACTCCAACTCCCAAATTCTTTTCATCATCCATTATAGTGCATTATTATTTAAATAAAGTTAAAAGTTACAAATCCATTATAGTGCATTATTATTTAACTTTATTAATGATGAGTTACGAATAATGGATTTGTAACTTTATTATTTAAATAATTTCTTTTGTATTCACTTTGCATTATAGTACACTCATCACTTCACTTTATTATTTACCTTCTAAAATCTCTTAAACCACTTTGATTACATTGACCTTTTGGGGCTTCTAGATGACTCATGAGGGTTCTCCAACTTCACATGGCCATAAATATCTAACAGTGAGGAGTTATGTGACGTTTCACATACCATTGAAAATGGCATGACATGTACTATACATTATAATATTCTTACCTGCAAATATATCAAAACTCATACCATTATACATCAAACAAACTTGGGTCCATTACCCAAACCTTTCTCCAACTTCACATGGCCATAACTCTCTAGCCGTGAGGAGTTATGTGACATTCCACATACCAATGGAAATGTCATGACATGTACTATCCATCTGGAATAGTCTTACCTACAAACATATCAAAACTCATACCATTATCCATCAAACAAATTTGGGTCCATTACCCAAACCATTGTGCTACCAGACTTTATTCAAGGGTTGACATCAATGAAAACCAACCCAATTAATCAACAATATCCCCCTTTGGCATTGATGGAAACACTCTGATGCAATACTGAATTCATGTCACTCATGCTCCCCCTTTACCTTTACCTTTGCATCTGATAAATCTCTTCCCCTTTGTCATCAATGGCAAATGTATCTTTCCATCCGGGGTTTCTCCCCCTAACTGAAATGTCCTTGGGGATACTCCCCCTGACTGAAATCTTTATGAAACTGATCTTGCAACGTAAACTTTCCTCTTTATGGTGCTTCCTTGTGTAAATCTAAGACATATAAGATAAGCATTCAAAAACATTCATTTTGGAGTAGAAATTACTCCGAGTCTTTGATATAGATACTCAAAGGCTTCCCGTGGAAGTGGTTTTGTAAATATGTCTGCCACTTTTTCTTTTGTGCCCACATATTCAACTTTGATGTTCTTCTCTCTAACCTACTCTCGTAGAAAGTGATACTTGATTGGAATGTGCTTTGTCTTGGAGTGCATCACTGGGTTCTTTGAGATACTGATGGCACTTGTATTATCACAATAGATTGGAATGCGATTATCGTACCCAACCTATGTACAAAATCCTATGTACTGCAATATAATCTGCCTTGGCTATAGATAAGGATAGTGATGATTGTTTCTTGCTTAACCGTGATACTAAACACTCACCCAAGTAGAACGTTACTACACTGGTGCTTCATCGGTCATGAATGAAACCTGCGCAATGAACATCTATGTAGACAATAAGTGATAGATCCTTTCCTTTTGGATACCATAATCCAAACTCTTCTGTTCCTTTGAGATATCTGAAAATCCTCTTTATTGCTAATACATGTGATTCCTTTGGTGCTGTTTGAAATCGTGCCACCTGTCCAACTGCTTGCATTACATCTGGTCTTGATGTTGTCACATATAGTAAGCTACCAATCATTGACCTATATTTCCTCTGATCTATAGACTTTGAATCATCATCTTTGCTCAACTTACAATTGGTTTGCATAGGAGTGGTAACTAGTTTGCAATCTTCCATTCCAAACCTCTTTAGCATTTCTATGATATACTTAGTTTGAGAAATAAAAATTCCTTGGTTGCTTTGACATATCTGAAGACCCAGAAAGAAGGATAGTTCTCCAAGTAATGAAATTTTAAATTCATTCTGCATATCCTTTGCAAATTTCTAGCTTAACTTGTCATTAGTACTTCCAAAAAAAATATCATCAACATAAATTTCAATAAATAAAATACTACCTTGAGTTACCTTGATGTAGAGGTTGTTGTCTGCGCTTCCTTTCCATAGTTCATAGGGATTTTTTTCAATGTTGTTTCTGAGCATTACTCTGTTTTGAATGTGAACTGTTGTATGCACTACATGTGTCCAAAAAATATCTGTCAATTTGGAATCCATTAGCATTGTTTGAGCCATTTCTTGTGTAATTATCATCCATTATGATAATGTTCCTTTGTCTCTGAACCACTCTCTGAACCAATCTATGAATCCATGCTCTTGTCCACTGGCATATATCTGTCCAAACCTGCTAAGTGTTCTTATGAATCCATCTCTGTCCATACTGTTCAAGACTCTACTTGCACCACTGTCCATAATGTTGACTCATTTATCACTATACTATCATGAAGTCTTGATTAATCTATCAAACTGTACTTCTACTAACTGACTGCTCTAGATCTGTCTTCTTAAACTCTGCAAGATGCTCGAAGGATGGTTCTTTGGTCTGTCACAACTATCGCATAGACTTCCCCTATCTAATATTCATATTACCTGGGAGTCTCTATGTCGGATGGCTCAGAACAATTCCTTCTCTAATGTGTATTCATCATCATCTTCATTGGTAGATTCATCATCATATTCATTGGCAGATTCATCATATCTCTGAGCTCTGACTTATTTATTTCTATCTGTGGATTCATCTTTCACTACAATGCCTGAAACTACAATCTATTGAACCTCTTCCTGATTTACCTGTCCTTCTTTTCTTTGAGTTATTTTCCAAACCTTTCTATATCTGACATATTTCTTTTTATCTCTAGTATTTTCTTCATCTCGTTTTATTGCCAATCTTGCGATCTTTGGGACCTGTTTATTGTTCACCTGTTCTTCGTGTTTTCTTATCCATTCTTTCTTATATCTGATATCAATGTTCTCTTTCATGGAAGTATTGATCATACTTCTACAATCACTAGCTATGTGTCCATAGTTATGACATTTGTAACATTCAATGTTACGTGGGGCCACATAGGCATTTCTTTCTTGAACATTTTTATAATCCCTGAAACCTGCAACCTTATGTCCAAAATTAGTAAAATAAAAACAATGACCATAAAAGAAATTTGCATACCTGGAAATGAATGATCTTCTTTGTGGTGTAGTCCTTTTGAAATTCTTCCTTGACTCATCATGATCATGATTGAAGCTTCTTTGTGGCTTGAACATGAATGGTCTTCTTGAAGATGTGTCTTCAATAATTTTCTTAGATTCTGGTTGACCATTATTCCTTCCTTTGATTACTTTTGCATAACTCTTTCTATTTTCTTCATTCTTCTTTTCTAGCAACCTAGAGTGCTTCTCTTCATTCTCTATAACTGATGTGGATGTTTCTGTCTCTTCAACGTTCTTTTTGAGCTTGACGATTTTACTTCTCAACGTGACAACTTCTTCTTCAAGATTCTCAACCTCTTCTTCTTTTTTATTATCTGAGACTTCATGACTTCTTCTGTTCTTTTCGCTTCTTCAAGATGAATTTTTAATGTGATTATTTCTTCTTCAAGTCCTTTCTCTTCTTAACCAAACTCTGCCTCAATCTGGTTTAGATCGTTAGTTCTTTCCTTAAGATGATCTATCAATATCTTCTCTCTCATTTCTGCTTCTTCCTTTTGTGCTACTATGTTGACTTCCAAATAATGCTTTTGATATTAAAGATTTTCTTTGATTTTCCTAGCTTCTTCTAACTGATTTCTTAAGTTCTCGATGACCTATTGGGATTCTTAAAATGTTAACACTTTCCTTTTGTTTCATCAATTATTTCTTGAGTGACTTATTTTATTCTCTTAATTCATCTAAAGCACTAATCAATTTTGCTTCATAATTGTCTTACTTTTAAATTAGTTTTTCTGTCTCATTTCCTTCATGGCATTCTATGTCAAGATGTCCACATTTTTCACAATTAAATAAAAACAACATACCTATGGTGATTATGTACTCTTCATCTCTTGAATCTGTTTGACATGGTGAAAATAATTCTTTTTGATTTGTATCTGCATCTTCTTTGACATTTTCTGAATCTGCGATGGGTGAAGAATATATGTCATGTAACTTATCCAAAAGTTCTTTTGCTGATGAACATTTACCAACCTTTTCTTACTGGATTAGGTAATCCTTCCTAGATGAAATCCATTGCTATTTTGTTATTCTTCTTCAATTCCTTCTTGGTTGCAGTCTTTGCCTTTTTTGAACTATCATATCCTGTAACAATTGATAGCCAAATATAATGTCCATGTTCCTGTAAAAACACTTTCGTCCTTATGCTCCACATCTCATACTTAAAACCATTTTGACCATTAAACATTGGTACTCCATTCTCAGAATAATCCATGATCTCCTTCCAGTGGTTAAACTGTTTGCTGAAGGAACCTTCTCTGATACCAATTGTTGGATTACTGAGAGAGGGGGGGGGGTGTGAATCGGTAATATAGTAATTCAATCATTTTTAACCACAAATGCAAGTGTTATATCAATGTAGCATTATCATCCAATATTTTTAGAGTAAATAAACAATGAACAAATGAGCAATCATACACATACACAATACACCAATGTTTTTAAGTGGAAACCCAAAGCGGGAGAAAAACACAAAATTATTTTTCTTATATGTCTTTAAGAATTACATTTATTGGAAACACCAAGTTCCTTTGTTTTCCAGCTGCAACTGGAAGGAGGCTCCAACCCTCTAGTTTGTCAGGCTACAACCTGAAGTAAGCTCCAACTCCCCAATTCTCTGGCTACAACCAGAAGAAGGCTACAACCCCCTAGTTTCTCATGCTGCAACCTGAGAGAAGCTCTAACTCCCCAATTCTCTGGTTACAACTAGAAGGAGCCTACAACCCCCTATGTTCTCCGGCTACAACCGGAAGGTGGTTACAACCACCTGTCCTTGCCCCATACAACCACCCTGACATATAAGTAGAATGATGGAACCACTGTCGCAATATCATTGTGAGATATACTGTTGTAAACTTGTACCAATCAACCTGCACCAAACAACCTGTACCAATAACCTGAACGATGCATCAATCGTGCATCAACATGTACCTCAACCTGTAATCAACCTGTACCATAAACAAGTGCATCAACCATGTTCCAACCTGTACTAAACAACTTGTAATCAAACTATACCATAAACAAGTGCATCAACCATGCACCAACCTATACCAAACAACTTGTAATCAAACTATACCATAAACAAGTGCATCAACCATGCACCAACCTATACCTCAACCTATACCATGAACAAGTGCATGAACCATGCACCAAACCTGTACAAATAACCTGTCACAACAACCTGTCTCATCAATCTTATCAACCAAATTAGATATACTCACCAAGATCAATCACCAAGACAACTCTCAAAGATGTGCATCAACCTGTTGGGCCCCAACAACTCCCCTTATATTTTTACAAAATTTAAAGGGCCCCTATTAGAATCTTGATAATTATAATGAGCTACAGAATCAACCTTTTCAAATAGTTCCATTCCTTGGATTGCTTTGAGACAAACTTAAGACATTCACTTTAGTATGAGTCATTTATTACAAGAGTATATGTCAAAAGTTAAAAACGAGCATAAAAATCTCAATTTAAACAAAAACGTTAATTTTTATCAAATGTTTACTTTTGTTTAAATTATGATTATGTGTTTATTCTTTTGCTCATTAGCAAGTTTGACTATTTTGAATAATGTGTTCAATATTTCATCAAATAATGTCTTGGTTGCTTTCTCATTTTCATGAAATCATTTGGTGATGTTAATTAATTAAATTCTTTTTTCATTTTGCATCTCGTTTCAAAATAATAATAATCAAAGAATTATTTATCATTTGTTTGATTTTGCAAAAAACTAAAATTAATATTTTTTCTCCATTAACTTGAAGCTTCTAGATCATATTTGATTTTTTTTTTATAAATAATGTTTGTTTATAAGTTATAGTTAGTTTAAATTCATTTTTTATTTTTCTAGATTTTGTTTTATTCACAATTTTTAGGTTATTAATTTAGGTTTCTTTTTGTTTCACATGTCTCTATTATCAAATATTTGATACGGATCTGATCATGGATTGATTTTATTATCCAAATACGTTCAAGATGATTGATCCAAAAATAATTTTGGATATCTACAAATAATTTTATGAGCAACAATAGATAAAATTTGGAAAGACGTCAAGATCAGACACACGATTTTGCAGGACTGATTGCAGCCAAAATGTGAAGAATTTCTAGAAACGGTTGAAAACCCAGAACCAAAATGGACCCATTTATCTTCCACGTAGAGATTTTCCCAAACAAATGCATGATTTGAGAGATATTTGGGTCTCTTTTAGAGACAAATTTCAGGTGGCGGAAATTAATAGTGACGCCCAGACTTATCATTCATTTTATAAATATATGAGAAAGATCAGAGTCATAGAGGATTCAAGAATTGGAGAGGAGGATTTTATCCTTTCTCTTTTGTATATTATTGCTTTTGTAAACTTTTTATTTCATTTCAAATGGAGTAATGGATGGCTGAAATCTTTGAGAGAATGGACGAATATTTTCAAAGAAGAATATGGAATTCCAGGTTGCTTAATGGCTTTTGTCCTGTAAGTAAAATGGTTTTATTTTCATTATAAGATATTCATATTCTTTGAATAATTGATCATGCATTGATTTAAATAGCTTTAGTCTTTTTTTATCAATACATGGTTAATTATTATCATTTATGTATTAATTTTTCCAATCTTTAATGTCTATTATCCAAAAAATTTCTTCCAGGACTACAGAATGGACAAGTGATTCAAAAAACTTAATAGAATGACATATATGCATTTTGGCTTTAGCCTTTTGTTTATAATGTTGTTATTTATGTTTTTTTAATTTTGTTACATGTGCAGGTCTGATATCTTTAGATTAAATGATCTGTGATGTGCATGAGGTTTATATTATAAATACCATCTATCATTTGCTCCTCAAAATACAAATGCTGTGATTATATCTTCGATTTAAACAATGAGATTTATCTTTGAATTTTAAATTGAATGATAAAATGCATAGATTGCTTCCAGATTTATCTTGTTGTAATCATGTATAATTATGAGATCTCAGGTTTATGTTTGTGTTTCCTTTTCTGTCATTAAAACCTAAGCTGTCAATACATGTTCTGAATTTATTTAGAACAATCATAAGGTTCATTACAGATTTCTCTCTTGGACATGGCAGTTGGATGTTCACCACTCATGCATATGCTTGGATACACCTCACTAATTCATTGACAGGATAATTTCTTTGTATTTTACTTTCATTTACATATCATTGAAACTAGAATGTATGGTTCAACTTTGACTATCCACATGCTCATGTTTCCTTAACCTTTTTTTGCAAGATTCTTTAAATTTATAAAAGAAAAACAATAAATATTTTTATGTGCTTTCTTTATCTGCTTCCTAGAAACAATCATTTTTCACATCGATTTTCGTAAGTTTCGATTAAAACTTGCATCTTGTAAATCATGTA
>ML825514.1:4510-19997 GCA_009831015.1 Picea engelmannii | reverse complement strand
GTGTAGATGATCACATACCTACAAACCTTCCTTAACTTTAACAACAAGAGACTAGCATTTTCATCAAACTTTACTTTAGTCTCACATGACTAGTTTTGGATCAGTGGACAACCCTAACTTGAAATAATCATAAATATGTATCTGTAATGAATAAAGATCTAAAAATGGTACACAATGTTCTTTATTATATTTTGTGCAATTCCTCCAGACTTCACTACTTGGAACCTCCTAGAAAAAGAGTTATAGAAAAAATGGCATACCTTGTTGAATTCTGGCTTATTCTAGAGAGCAAACTTGTAGAGCGTGCCCCGCATGGAATATTTGTTGTATGGATCTGAAAATTGTACACATAATACTAGACTATACTATAACCAATAAATTTGGTCTTACTAAATTTCAATCTGTTATGAAGAATTTATGATGTTTTTACCTGAAACACATGTTTTAGACTAGTTTCAGGACGAGCTACAAACCCTATTTTCCATGGCATGTAACTCCAAAAATACAACGACCGACAAGCTGAAATTTGTATCACAACTACTTGGATATGTTTCCTCAATAGAATTCCAATTTCACGGTCTGAATCATTCTAGAAATTTTTTTATTGCAAAAATGGTGAGATGACCTATAAATAACATACCTTAGAAAACATCATCAAAAGAATTTATCCTCCCTTGAATTTTGGCCTTCTTTACTTCACCTTCCCTATGAAATTTGGCTAATATATCCTTTGGTTACCTCAGTCACCTGTAGATATTCAATATGCTCAAGTGTGATTAAAATGAGAGAGCCTTGCCTCTTATTTATACTTTCATGTAGCTTCCTAAAGGGTTACCTTTTAACCATCTTAACCCACTTTCCTTATTTTAGGGTTGACCCACTTCTAACCACTTGTCAACTTAGTAATTTCTCCATCAACTTTATTATTTAATTAATTTCTTTTGTATTCACTTTGACTTATAGGACACTCATCACTTCACTTTATTATTTACCTTCTAAAATCTCTTAAACCACTTTGAGTACTTTGATCTTTTAGGGCTTCTAGATGACTCACGAGGGTTCTCCAACTTCACATGGCCATAAATATCCAACCGTGAGGAGTTATGTGACGTTCTACATACCATTGGAAATGGCATGACATGCACTATCCATGTAGAATATTCTTACCTGTAAATATATCAAAACGCATACCATTATCCATCAAACAAACTTGGGTCCATTACCCAAACCTTTCTCCAACTTCACATGGCCATAACTCTCTAACCGTGAGGAGTTATGTGACATTCTACATACCACCGAAAATGGCATGACATGTACTATCCATATGGAATAGTATTACGTACAAATATATCAAAACTCATACCATTATCCATCAAACAAACTTGGGTCTATTACCCAAACCATTGTGCTACCGGAATTCGCTACGAGATTTTCTTCAAGGGTTGACATCAATGAAAACCAACCCAATTAATCAACAATATCCCCCTTTGGCATTGATGGAAATACTCTGATGCAATACTCAAGTCATGTCACTCATGCTCCCCATTTACCTTTACCTTTGCATTTACCTTTGTATCTGATAAATCTCTCCCCCTTTGTCGTCAATGACAAAGGTATGTTTCCATCCGGGGTTGCTCCCCCTAACTGAACTGTCCTTGGGAATACTCCCCCTGACTGAAATCTTCTTGAAACTGATATTCCAACCTGAACTTTCCTCTTTATGGTGCTTCCTTGTGTAAATCTAAGACATATAAGATAAGCATTAAAAAACATTCATTTTGGAGTAGAAATTACTCCGAGTCTCTGGCGTAGATACTCAAAGGATTTTTGTGGAAGTGGTTTTGTAAAGATGTTTTCCACTTGTTCTTTTGTGCCCACATATTCAACTTGTATGTTCTTCTCTCTAACCTGTTCCCGTAGAAAGTGATACTTGATTGGAATGTGATTCGTCTTGGAGTGCATCACCGGGTTCTTTGAGATACTGATGGCACTTGTATTATCACAATAGATTGGAATGGGATCCTCATACTCAACCTGTATATCTGTCAGAGTTTGTTTCATCCATAGAACCTGTGTACAACATCCTACTGCTGCAATATACTTTGCCTCAGCTGTAGATAAGGATACTGATGATTGTTTCTTTCTTAACCATGATACTAAACACTCACCCAAGTAGAACGTTTCTCCACTGGTGCTTCGTCGGTCATCAATGCAACCTGCCCAATCTGCATCTGTGTAGGAAATAAGTGATAGATCCTTTCCTTTTGGATACCATAATCCAAACTCTTCTATTCCTTTGAGATATCTGAAAATCCTCTTTATTTCTAATACATGTGATTCCTTTGGTGCTTCTTGAAATCGTGCCACCTGTCCAACTGCCTGCATTACATCTGGTCTGGTTGTTGTCACATATAGTAAGCTACCAATCATTGACCTGTATTTCCTCTGATCTGTAGACTTTGAGTCATCATCTTTGCTCAACTTGCAACTGGTTTGCATAGGAGTGGTAACTAGTTTGCAACCTAGAGTGCTTCTCTTCATTCTCTATAACTGATGTGGATGTTTCTGTCTCTTCAACGTTCTTGTTGAGCTTGACGAATTTACTTCTCAATGTGAAAACTTATTCTTCAATCTTCTCAACCTCTTCTTCTTTCTTCATTATCTGAGACTTCATGACTTCTTCTGTTCTTTTCGCTTCTTCAAGATGAATTTTTAATGTGATTATTTCTTCTTCAAGTCCTTTCTCTTCTTGACCACACTCTGCCTCAATTTGGTTTAGATCGTTAGTTTTTTCCTTAAGATGATCCGTCAATATCTTCTCTCTCATTTCTGCTTCTTCCTTTTGTGTTTCTATGTTGGATTCCAAATACCGCTTTTGATATTCACGATTTTCTTTGATTTTTCTGGCTTCTTCTAGCTGAGTTGTTAAGTTCTCGATGACCTGTTTGGCTTCTTAAAAAATGTGAACACTTTCCTTTTGTTTCATCAATTCTTTCTTGAGTGACTTATTTTCTTCTCTTAGTTCATCTAAAGCACTAATCAATTATGCTTCATAATTGTCTTCTTTTTCAATTAGTTTTTCTTTCTCATTTCCTCCATGGCATTTTATTTTAAGATGTCCACGTTTTTCACAATTAAATCAAAACAACATACCTATGGTGATTATGTACTCTTCATCTTCTGAATCTGTTTGACATGGTGAACATAATTATTTTTTATTTGTATCTGCATCTTCTTTGGCATTTTATGAATCCGTGATGGGTGAATAATATATGTCATGTAACTTATCTCAAATTTCTTTTGCTGATGAAAATTTACCAAACTTTTCTCTTACCGGATTAGGTAATCCTTCCGAGATGAAATCCATTGCTATTTTGTTATTCTTCTTCAATTCCTTCTTAGTTGCAGTCTTTGCAATTTTTGAACTATCATATCCTATAACAACTGATAGCCAAATATAATGTCCCTGTGCCTGTAAAAATACTTTCATCCTTATGCTCCACATCTCATACTTAAAACCATTCTGACCATTAAACATTGGTACTCCATTTTTAGAATAATCCACGATCTCCTTCCAGTGGTTAAACTGTTTCCTGAAGGAACCTGCTCTGATACCAATTGTTGGATTACTATGAGGGTGGGTGAATCAATAATAGAGTAATTCAATCCTTTTTAACCACAAATGAAAGTGTTATATCAATGTAGCATTATCATCCAATAGTTGTAGAGTAAATAAACAAAGAACAAATGAGAAATCATACACATACACAGTACACCAATGTTTTTACATGGAAACCCAAAGCGGGAGAAAACCACATAATTTTTTTTCTTATATGTCTTTAAGAATTACATTCATTGGAAGAACCAACTTCCTTTGTTTTCTAGCTGCAACTAGAAGGAGGCTCCAACCCCCTAGTTTCTCAGGATACAACCTGAAGGAAGATCCAACTCCCCGATTCTTTGGCTACAACCAGAAGGAGGCTACAACCCCCTAGTTTCTCAGGCTACAACCTAAGGGAATATCCAACTCCCCAATTCTCTGGCTACAACCAGAAGGAGGCTACAACCCCCTATGTTCTTTGGATACAACCACCTATCCTTGCCCCGTCCAACCACCTTGATGTATAAGTATAATGATGGAAACACTGCCACACTATCACTATGAGATATACTGTTGTAAACCTGCACCAAACAACCCATACCAATAACCTGAACCATGCATCAACCATGCATCAACCTGTACCATAAACAAGTGCATCACCCATGTTCCAACCTGTACCAAACAACCTGTAATCAACCTGTACCATAAACAAGTGCATCAACCATGCACTAACCTATACCAAACAACCTGTAATCAACCTGTAGCATAAACAAGTGCATCAACCATGCACCAACCTATAACTCAACCTGTACCATGAACAAGTGCATGAACCATGCACCAAAACTGTACAAATAACCTGTCACAACAACCTATCCAAACAACCTATCACAACAACCTGTCTCATCAATCCGATCAACCAAATCAGATCTACTCACCAAGATCAATCACCAAGATAACTCTCAAAGATGTGCATTAACCAAGGATAACACAACAACTCATATTCATCACCAAGATCAATATGTGCTTCTAATAATTTATCAAGACAAGTATGCTACATCATCCATAAACCATGTGTCAACAATACTACTAATAAGTGCCTCCAACCATGTACAAAGTATGTACCAATTATGTATCAAATACACATAAACTATGATTCATCAAGATGTACCAACATCATCAACTATACACCTCATGTATGTGCCAACTCATCAACTACTTGTCTCAACCACATACCCAACATGTACCTCAACCAAAATCCCTCATCAATTTCATCATCCAAATATGAGTTGTAACTCTGTAATAGATCCAATGTATATGATCACATACCTGCAAACCTTTCTTAACTTTAACAACAAAAGATTAGCATTTTCATCAAACTTTACTTTAGTCTCACATGACTAGTTTTGGATCAGTCAACAACCCTAACTTGAAATAATCATAAACATGTACCTGTAATGAATAAATATCTAAAAATGGTACACAATGTTCTTCAGTGTCTTTTATGCAATTCCTCCAGACTTCACTACTTGGAACCTCCCAGAAAAGGAGTTATAGAAAAAATGACATACCTTGTTGAATTCTGGATTATTCTAGAGAGCGAACTTGTAGAGCATGCCCCGCATGGAATATTTGTTGTATGAAATTCTGGCTTATTTTAGACTAGTTTCAAGACTATCCATAAACTATATTTTCCATGGTGTGTAACTCCAAAAATACAACGACCCACAAGATGAAATTTGTATCACAGCTAGTTGGATATGTGTCTTCAATGGCCTCCCAATTTCACGGTCTGAATCATTGTAGAAAAAACGTTATTGCGAAAATGGTGAGATGACCTGTAAATAACATACCTTAGAAAGCATCATCAAAATAATTTATCCTCTCTTGAATTTCAGCCTTCTTTACTTCACCTTTCCTCTGAAATTTGGCTTAGATATCCTTTGGTTACCTCAGTCACATGTAGATATTAAACATGCTCAAGTGTGATTAAAATGAGAGAGCCTTGCCTCTTATTTATTTTTTCATGTAGCTTCCTCAAGGGGTTACCTTTTAACCATCTCAACCCACTTTCCTTATTTTAGGGTTAACCCACTTTTAACCACTTGTCAACTTAGTAATTTCTCCATTAACTTTATTATTTAAATAATTTCTTTTGTATTCACTTTGACTTATAGTACACTTATCACTTCACTTTATTATTTACCTTCTAAAATCTCTTAAACCACTTTGACTACTTTGACCTTTTGGGGCTTCTAGATGACTCATGAGGGTTCTCCAACTTCACATGGCCATAAATATCTATCCGTGAGGATTTATGTGACATTTCACATACCACTGAAAATGGCATGACATGTACTATCCATTTAGAATATTCTTACCTGCAAATAGACCAAACTCATACCATTATCCATCAAATAAACTTGGGTCCATTACCCAAACCTTTCTCCAACTTCACATGGCCATAACTCTCTAACCGTGAGGAGTTATGTAACATTCCACATACCCTCGGAAATGGCATGACATGTAATATCCATCTGGAATAGTATTACCTGCAAATATATCAAAACTCATACCATTATCCATCAAACAAACTTGGGTCCATTACCCAAACCATTGTGCTACCAAAATTTCTTCAAGGGTTGACATCAATGACAACCAACCCAATTAATCAACAATATTTCCTCATCTCTTCCTATATTTTTAATTTAAAGTCAACCCGGGAAGTATGTTCTTGGTGTTGTAATGTCTATGGAGCAAAAAACGTTTTTAATTTGTGGCTTATTGTAATAATTTATAGACACATATAAAGGGAAATAAATCCCTATGTTGGGAGCAAAGGTTTTTATCAGGATTTAAATGTACACCTAATTTGTCATCTACATCTTTTTTGGCCAACCATGTGGTATTTTTTAGATCTTTTATGATGCCATCTCAGGCTTTGAGGAATGACATGGTACATGAAATCCACGAAGACCATTTTTTGAAGTGTATGGATAAACCTTATGAGATGCAAGGGTTGCATCATAAAGACCTTGTTTGGAGCAAGGATGAACCGTCATTATCATATTGCAACCCCATTCAAAGATGGATATAGCAAGATTGTGGATGCACATGCCAATATTGGCATGATGTTGGTGCTCTTGTCCATCCTCATGAGTTGGATTCCAATTTTTGTTAGGATGTATATTTTGTACCAGCTAACAATCATTTTGTACTTGACATATCCTTGTTTTGGTTCATAACCAAGCGCAAGGGTAGAACTTTTGACTTTGATGAGATGATAGGGTGGATTCATTGGTTGTATGATTTTACCGAGCATTTTCTCTTCTAATGTTAAGTAGAGTAGTGTAGGATGAATAAGCTTCTTTGAAGCAATAGGTTAGTTGTGTGCTTCTTTTCATGTTTCTTTCTTTTTTAGTTGATGCTTGACTTCACACACTTTCAATTAGTTACATTTGATTCAGTCTTGTCTACAAAAATGACGAAATAAATATTTTTGTCATATTTCCTTTAAAGTTTCCATATACTAGGACGATTGTATTATCCTGGCTTTCTTTTACAGATGGTTTTATGGTAAGATCTAGCAAGACTACTTTATTGATGCATAGTATAGGTCTTGGAGAGCCATATATGTTTGAGGTTCTCGTGCACTCTATGGTGAGCACATGTCCCCAAGTTGGAGCCATATGTTACCCCTTGAGATATAGGGGTAACTAAAGGAGATTTTCTCACTTATAGATAATAGCTCCATGGAGGAGAGCTATGGTTCTCCATAGACATATGGTTAGAGATACTTCACACATTTTCTCAACTCACTAACATTTTATGATTATGATGCTCGATATGCATGAGGTACATTATTTCATTGCTTCATATTGGGGTTAATGTTTCATGTACTTATCATGAAAGTGGTGATCATTGGTTGAGTTGGATAATGGACCATGACGCTCTAAATTTGTGCTCTTTTCCTTGTTTCACCTTGGTGGGTCATCATCATCATTTATATAAGTATTTTCACTCTTGGGTAGAGTTGTACTACTAGGGGATTTTAAAGGTTTAGCGTTTCCATATCTCAATCCATACTCAAAACTATCCATCATTCTTGATTTCCATTGTCCTACTCATGGGTTGGTTGTCATATGTCATAGAAAAGGTCCAAGCTTCATAATCCCAAAAGAAGAGCCTCACCATAAAAGAGCTATAAGCTCAAGGTGAAGAACAAATTAAAAAAAAAAGGAGAATGAAAAAGTAAAAAAACCAAAGGAAATAAAGCATGAGTGATTCACCCTCGTTATGAGGCTATTACCCCAAGTCCTATGTAATAAAATGCACATATAAAAAGATATTAAATGAATTAAAATAAAAATCAAAAGCCAAAAAAGGTGAAACAAAGAAAAAGGAAAATAAGGAGTAGCAAGACATAGTGCCGAGGAAAGGGTAACTCAATGCATACATGATCCCTTGTATTTCAAAGGCACTCACATGGATGAATATCCTAAATAACCTCACATGACTATGTAATTCAACTAATGAAGTTACTCGCTAAACTATACCATCTATCACTAAACATGCTCCTTGATTTCTTTTCTTGGGAACTACTTCTCTTCTTGGGTGTTCACACATGTAATAGGGGTTAATGATGCCCCCATCTTACCTAAACTTAGAAAATAATATGAATTTATGAGTTATTGTGAAGTTAGAATATGATATTTGATGTGATATACCTAATATAATTTACATTCGACATGACTCACTTTTTATGTTGCATTGGATTTGTGTAGATGCCTTGGGATTGATGACTAATTTGGATTCCTCGGGCCTTGCTTTGGATGTTGCACCTTGCAAGGAGATGACTTGGATGGAGCCTTGATCCTTTGGAGTACATTGATGAGGGAACTTTCTTGCTTGATGGAGGTGATACCACCTGATGAGGAGGTCGTTAGAGACTTTTAAGGAGATTTTGCACTTTTTGAGTGAAACATTGCACCCTTCCGAGGTAACATTTACCTTGGAGACCTTTTCTTGCCTTCTTACACCATTTTTGAGTGATTTTTTAACTTTGGGATCCCACACATGCCACACGTGGGAGACATTCATGCTTGTTGGGAGGATAGCTTGACCTTTGAGGAGGTTTTACTTCATTTTGGGAGCATATTTGAGGGTCTTTTCACTCATTCACTCATGTATCATGGATATTTTATATTTTTGACCATATCTCTACAGTTTGTGAAGTGATGATGTTATTTTATATTATTTTAGGATAAATATAGGAGAATATTATTATTATATCGAAAGGGTTGCTAGATCTCTTCATCTAAATAAGAGAAGCACCTCTTATTTGTAATTCATTTCTAGAACATGTGGAGAACACTACTTGTTTATTACTATGATCTTTCTGCTATGGATGGATAACTAGAGTGCTCTCTTTAGGATGATGTCTTGTGAATATTTTTCAATTTTATGGATGTTCTTAGATCTAGGGTTTTGTGGATGAAATGGACTTATTGAGTATGTGATCACTCTTAATCTTTGTGGATTTTGTTTATGAATGGTTGTAAGTGTAGTTGTGCTTCTGTAGTGTTAGTGGTGCAATCTCGTTTTATTTTCTTGAACAATTCCCTTCTTCAATCCATTGGAATATTACTAGTGGAGTATATTCCCCTTGAATTATTTTGAAGCTTGTAGGGCACTAAGTGGATTTGTTAGGGTTTGTAGCTGACAACTTTAACTATCATCCTATTTTCTCTTACACTCCCTCAAGAGGAAGCTTAGTTCACTCCATATCCCCCCCCCCCCCCCCCAAAAAAAAAAAAGTAGGCACTTGTATTTTCCTATCTATTCAATCACAAATCCAAAATTCCAATTTTTATTTTCTATTTTTAGGGTAAATCTAGGGTTTTTTTTAGCTTGTACTTAATTTCCATCCACAAAAAATGCTAGGTCTCTCTTACAAAATCGACCCTTTTTGGTTTACATTACAACATTCTTAGGGATGAACAACTTGGTATAATCGGTTGTTATATGCTCTCTAATTTTCAAAATTGACAAGATACATAAACCCTATATTTATTCATTGTTCTAGCCCTAAAATACACTTGCTTGTAATATGTTTGAGTGGCTAAAACCTACTATTGTTACAACACATTTATTATTGTAGTTTATCTATTTTTTGGAAGTCTCATACATAGCCTCAAATATCAACTGTTTTGGCATAATTTTGTATTAGATAATCACTTTAAAAACCCTCTAAAACAACCCCAAATATGGAATTTACTTTGATTAACCACCTAATCCAAGACTTACTGATCATATTAAATTGGTGGTAAATTGGTTAGTTACATAGGCGATCTTAGAATTGACTTTTCTTTCCTTCAGAACCCTAAGTGATGCTAGGGAATCATCCCTTGTGTTAGACTTGTCCTTCACTAAAATGATGGAAGTAGTTTTCTAGGTGATAGTGACAACACTTCCATGTTCCACTAGTCTTTGTACCTTGTGAGGGATTTTCACTAAGGTGCAAGATTATGTGATAACATGTACTACTATTGTATTAGTAGTTCTATATTTGACTAATACTTTTTTACTAGAATGTGATGCCTCGAGTAGAGGTATTGGAGCAATTTTGATGCAAGAAGGGTGCCCCTTAGCATCCACTAGTAAGCGATTGTGTGACCATAATTTGGGTAGGTCCACATATGAGAAAGCTATGATGAACATTTTCATGCAGTGGAGACCTCACATACACATATCATAGGGCCTTGTTTCTAGAAAAAGACCAATAATCACAATCTAAAGTATTTTATAGAACAAAGGTTATCCTCACCAGAGCAACATAAGTGGGTCACAAAAATGCCGGGGTATGATTATGTGATTATTTATAGGAAGGGTAAAGATCATGCAGTGATTAATGCTTTATCTAGGAAATTTGATAAGGATGGATCATTCTTTGCCTTATCTTTACCCATTCCAAGTTGGCTTAAGGAAGCTCGTCGAGAATGGTTGGAAAATGACACTATCGTTCAACTCATCTAAAGGCTATATGATCAAGATCCCAACCCTCCTAAAGGGTATACATGGAATCAAGATACAATGAGGTATAACACACACTTTTTTTGGGTAAATAAATATACTTTAAAACAAATATTCTTAGAGGAATTGCATTCATCACCTACAATGTGTCACTCCATCTTTTAGGAAACTTATGAAAGAACTAAGATCTCATTCTTTTGTGAAGACATGAAAACAAACATCTAAGATTTGTAGCAACCCGTGACACTTGACAAAGAAACAAGGGTAAGATAGTGAAGACACCAAGGGTATTGAAATCACTACAAATTCCAACATATACATGGACTAACATCTATATGGATGTTATGGTGAGACTCCCAAGAGTGGGTAACAAATCAATTACCATGGTGGTAGGTGGCCATCTTTCTAAATATGCTCATTTTTTTGCCTCATCACACCCATTTACCCCTTACTCAGTTTCCAAAGTCTACATGGATCATATTTTTAAGTTACATGGCATGCCCACTTCCATTGTCTTGAATCAGGACCTTACCTTCACAAACAAATTTTAGCAGGATCTATTTAAACTTCATGATACTTAATTGAACATGAACATTGTGTATCAACCCCAAATACATGGTCAAAATAAAGTGGTCAATAAGCGCTTAAAAACCTATCTGCAATTATTTGGTTATGAAAAACCACACCAATGGGCATGATGACTTCCCCTTGTAGAAGGGTGGTGTAATATATCCTATCATGGAGCTACGAAAATGACACTATATGAAGCTAACTACAACCCAAAACCCTTGTTAGTGACTTTCTATTTACCAGACACCTCCAACGTTCAAGCAATGGATAACACACTTCACACTAAAGAAGCCATTCTCTTCATGCTTATGGAAAATTTGGTTATGGATCAAAATAGTTTGAAACAATAAGAATACCAACATCACTTTGAAATTTCTTTTGTAGTAGGGGATCAAATGTTTCTTTGCTTTCAACCCTATAAATAAACATCACTCAAAGACAAAACACATCATAAATCATCTCCATATTCTATGGACCCTATGAGAATATCCAACACATTGGACAAGTGGCCTACAAGTTGGTTCTTCTAGCCCACTCCAATATTCAACCAATATTTCATGTGGCTTGTCTAAACAAGTTCATGGAGTTAAAATTCAAGGTGCAAACTAGCTTACTAGAACTTGATGAAGAAGGATCCATTTGACTCTAGCCAGAAGTAATATTAGATACCAAATAATGTTAATTTCCCCAATGCATAGTTTGTGAAGCACTAATCCCATGGAAAGACATGTAGCATGAAGATGTCGATGGGAACCAACTGTGATTCTATAGAAATTTCCTCATATTCAGCCTTGAGGATAAGGTTTCTTTTGAAGGGGGAGGGCATGTTAGGGTCTTACCCTAACGACTACCTAGGAGTTAGTTAATTGATGCATGTGGCCATTGTTATCACTCCAGGAAACTCTCCTAGGCTGTAAGTCAGAGATGCCTGGTAACTCAACCTTTTTGGAAACTATTTTCTTAATAATTGATGTGGTTTTTGGATCAAGATGAATATCTAGGAACTGGACTGTGTCTTTAAGACTGTCTAGTAATATCAAATATCACAAGGCCTTCTAAAAATGCAATCAGACAAGGGTTGATCAAATAGAATAGAAGATAGTTGTTGAACCAGATTATACTCATGTAAAACAGTAAGCACAATGGGTTTAAAAACTAAGTCAATAACTTATGATTCTTAACTTAATCAATCAATTAGTGAGATGACAGTCACATATAGATTGAATGACCGCCAACAAAGAAATCATTCACTCATAAGATATCATAGAACAGAAAAGAAAGGTCTGAAAACACAGATGAAGGAAGCTTGCAATGTTTCATATATTAAGAATGAGTCTCATTTACAGTAGCAGCATATAGAACCCAAAATCAAACCCATAGTTCCTATTCTACCTTTAGAGGGTTTGGAGGGCCTCAAGGGATGCTTATTACTGAAAACTGGATTGAACATATTGCCATGTGCTACCCCTTGCTCATTAATCCGATGAGTATCATTGTTTGCCTAATCAATGGATTGTGGGCTGGCCTTGTTATTGGTTTTGTCATAGAGTACTACACAAGAAATGCTTACAGCCCTGTCTGAGGTGTTGTTCATTCATGCAGGACTAGAGCAGCAACTAATGTTATTTTTGGGTTGGCTTTGGGATAAAAATCTGTTATTTTTCCTATATTTGCTATTGCAGTAAGCATTTTTGTCAGTTTAGTTTGGCTGCCATGTATGGTATTGCAGTAGCTGCTTTGGGCATACTTAGTACAATCGCAACTGGATTGGCCATCAATGCATATAGACCTATTAGTTTAATTTTTGGGGCAATGCTTCCTTATTTTTTCTCTGCCATGACAATGAAAAGTGTGGGTAGTGCAGCCTTGAAAACGGTTGAAGAGGTTAGGAGGCAATTCAACACCATCCCAGGTCTGATGAAAGATTTGAAAATAAATGATTGCACAAGAAGCAAGGAATACAACTATTTCAGGACTCTTGACCTCGTAAAAGAAGTAATTTTATCTCTGCTATTACATGTGGTGGACGCTGAAACATACTCCTATGATGATCAGGTCATAATGAAAGCTGAAACAAAGTGAAAGCTRGAATTAAAAAAACCACATCAATTATTAAGAAAATAGTTTCCAAAAAGGTTGAGTTACCAGGCATCTCTAACTTACAGCCTAGGAGAGTTTCCTGGAGTGATAACAAATTGGCGCCGTTGCCGRGGAGAGGAGATTGAAGCTCAACTTCCTTGGGAGATGACATAGATCCAACTTTGATGATAGATAAAGCCTGGACATCATTTCAGTTGTAATCATCTTTCCGGCGACTCCATGAAGGACTAATTCAGTGGCGACTCCATTATTCAAAATCTGTCGGTGACTCCACTGGGGATGACAAGAACCAAATCTTTGCTAAGAGGTATGCGTTCTGTGATTTTTCAAAAATTGTTGGTTTCCCAAATCCAGTACCTACTAAATATGAATGGGAAAATAGTCTTCCCAAATTTCGAGGAGAAGACTGGGAAGTACCAGCCGAACATTTGCTGGATTTTCATGACTACATGCATCGGTTGCGAGTTGTGCATGAGGATGTTCAGATCTGACTTTTCAGTCTTTCATTAGAGGGAATTGCTCGTGATTGGTATCGGTCTCTTCCTTTTTCAAGTGTCAGCTCTTTGGCTGATTTTCATGCTGCCTTTCATCTATTTTGTAAAGAGATATATTCAACTGACCTTCTCTATCCTGAATGCTGTCATGATTTCAATTTGTTGAATAAGAAATCATATAGTTATGTGAAATATGCTACAGTAGGAGATGCTTCTCATCATGACCAAGATATTGATGATCTACAGGATGATGGCCATAGTATAGATGCTTTAAAAAATATACCAAATACATCCACTATCTTAGATTGTTATCAAGATCATATTGCCTCCTTTGAAAAATTGAAAGATGATGAGTAGATTGAAAGATCAACAAGTGAAAGTATTGGAGTTGCAGTAGATGTTGAGGGCAGCCTACATCTTCCAGATTTGCAAACCAAGGGAAGTTGCAGTAACCATGAGGAACAAGATTTGCAGGGACTGCCTAATCATCATCTTGAACACCAGAAAGATCTTCCTTCTCCTTATGAATATTTTGTTTCAAATTATGATGAGGAACGAGGTGAGATTTTTCCAAATCTGTTTCATGATGTTATTGTTGATCCTGTTATTCAAGAAGCTTCATCGTTGTCATTAGGATCTTATCTTGATGCTCCCATATTCGACCAATACAGTGATGAGAAAGGAAAGGTTAAGGTTTGTGAAGACTTATTGTTTACTCCAATTTCATCTAGTTCTCCTTTTCAGCAGAGAGATGATCAAAAGTATGTGCACGATGTGATTAATGCTTATCATGAATCTGTTGAAGATCTTTTTAGTCTTGATATATCTCGCAAAGATATTATTATCAGAGAGGAAATTGTTTGTTGTGTTAAGACAACACATCATCTTGATGAAATCAGATTACAGAGATATGGTGCAGGAGAGCAGAAAGGTTCAGATCAGCTGCTGAGCTCGCATTTTTCTCTAACAAAGGTTGAGCAGTCCACATTCAACATTGAGATAAGTGAAAGCAATTAGCAGCTTAAATACAACCAGTTGGATCAGGAACTCAAAGAGGTATTCTTTCATGATTTTTATGACCCTATTACAAACTTTTTGGAATCTATGAGCAGCATAAATATCAAAACATTTTTGTCAGATGAGGGACAATTTTGTTTCTGTTATCGACTATATTTCTGCATGATATGGCTTCCATCATTTTTTGGGTTAAGATCAAGAATAGTTTCAGTAAATCACTTTCTGACATGGCTTCATTGGAAGCATGAATTCACTTGATAAGAGGCAGTACAGTTGGTTAGCGTAGGAGTTAGCAGCAGAATAAGCTCTTCATACGAGCAAGTAGATTGTTTTCAATTTTTTTTGAATAAACAGGCAAGCTACATGCGGGCTACTGGTTTGCAGGCTACATGCAACTTCAAGGAATTCTCAAGGACCAGTTGTAAAGGCCAAATGACTCCATAGCCCAATGGTCTAGACACAATACAAATTGAGGCATTGATAGCAGGTTTACAGTTGAACATTTGTGAACAGATTCCAGAGATCTAGTAAGGTTATTAATGACTCCATAGCCCAACAGACTAGACACAATACAAAATCGTGGATGATTGTTAAGCAGGTTGCAGGGTTTTCAGATTAAATGGATAAGGCGACAGGTCTGCTTGTTCTTGAAACCTCACAGGGAGGCTTTCATCCC
>ML825513.1:115778-129938 GCA_009831015.1 Picea engelmannii | reverse complement strand
CTAGCTCTAACAATAGATATTATGCAAATATTTGTGGTCAAAGGAAAAACTAATGTGAGGTCAACAAATTATCGATCACTATAGTCCCTCTATGCCTACAACAGGGACTAATAATAGTAAGAGGGGATCAAAATACATAGTGTGTGGATGCCCCCTATTCCACCCTCATTAAAGTTAACAATACACCATATTCCACCCTAATCCATCAACATTAAAGTTAATAATACTATAAACAAATTTTGTGAGATAGATATTGTATACATAAGTTGGATATGGTCTATGAAAAATTTAGAAAGGACAAGTAGAATTTTGGAATTGGCATATCCAACAGTTTAAGAAAATGATCAATACAAGGTGGAGGATTGTATAAATATATCTTAGGTCCTAAAATTTGATGATATTTTGGCACAAAGAAGGATATGATGTTATATTTAGTTCCAATTACTTTTTAAAGGATACTTACATATGGTTAGCCAAAGTTTTTATAAGGGGAAAAGTCTAGGGTTAGATGGTTTGCTTGTAGAATTTTTTATTGGGTTCTTTGAGTTTATAGAAAATGATTTAAGAAGGGTGGTTGAGGCTTCTAGAATAAAAGGGAAGATGTTTGGAGCCTTCAATATTCCCTTTCTTGCACTAATTCCAAAAGATGTCAATTATTCATTCTTTGATAAATTTGAACCAATTTCTTTGTGTAATTGTATTTACAAAATCATTTCCAAGGTGATTACAAGGAGACAAAAGAAGGTGTTGTGAAAGAAATTTTATGATGAACAATTCGGGTTCTTGGAAGGAAGACAAATTCACGAGGCTATAGGGAATTATCAAGAAGGAATCCATTCCATCAAAATCAAGAACCAAAAGCTGATGGTGGTGAAAGTGGACCTTTACAAATCATATGATAGGCTAAGATGACTTTATCTTAGACTTATTCTTATTTATTTAGGATTTTGTCACTATTTTATAATTTGGGTAATGAATTGTATAACATATTCCTCTTTTTCTTTGATGATTAATGGGGAAATTCTACCATTCATCAAGACAGGAAGAGGATTTAGACAAGGATTCCCTTTATCTCCTTTCCTTTTCCTCTTAATAGATAAATAATTGAGCAGGTTGTTAAAGGAGGTTTCATACATTGGTAGTTTTAAAGGGGTTATTATTGGTCATTCCTATAAAATTATACATCTTCTTTTTGTCGATGACATATTGATTTTATATGAGGGAACAAGAAGGGTTGTAGAGAATTTTAAGGTCATAACATATTTATTCTATAAGGCAAAATGAATGAAAATAAATCTAGATAAATCAACCCTCTCACTATGGGGCAATCCTAAGCATGAAAGGAATGTGAAATGAATTATATTTCACAAATTATTCATTTCAAATGTATGGACCTGAACATGGAATAGAATTACTTGGGCTTCCATTTGAAGCAAAACATGTATAAAAAATATATTGGAAATGGATAATAGAGAAAGTGGATAAACAGATGGTGTAATAGGTGGATCTCCCGAGGAGGACTCTTGATATTGGTAAAATCTGTGTTGGAAGAAATACCCTTTTTTGGATCTCTATAGCATGGATCCAAAAAAGGGTTCTGAAATTCATCAAGAATATATGATATCTAGATACATATAGTATGAAGACAATGATAAAAAAGGCTTTTGTTTGGCCTCATGGAAGAAACTATCCATTCAAAAATAAAATGAAGGATAGGGTTTACAAAGCCTATTCCTCTTCTTAAAATCAACGACGGAGAAAAATGTGTGGAGGTTAATTCAAGGAATTGGTCTATGGATTCATGTAATTAAATTCAAACACATTGCACTAGATACAATGGAGGAATGGGCCAGAAAATCTATAAAGTGAGAACAAAATGTATTAATGGTGTGGAAAGCACTAATATTTTCTTTCCATTTGATGGGAAATTGGATGTATTGCAAGTTGGAAAAGGCGATCGAGTGTAGATAGCACTAGATCCATGGATGATCAATAAAGGAGATACATATTATCATTACAATTGATCTTAGATTAATATATGGAGGTTAATATATGCTAATATAAGTTTCCAATAGGAAAATATCAAACATCTGGACACATGAATGACTACATTGGAGGGAGTTTGCTTCTAAATGTAATGAAAAACAGTTTGCTTTTGAATGACGATAATACACAACTTTGTTGAAAGACAACAATGTTAGGATCAGAGATAAGTATGATTAACTATTATGGTCTCTAAACCCTTCAGGGGATTATGTACTAAAATAATGTTATACAACACTTGTTGAGTAAGGAAGAGAGGAACAACATGAATGGTGGTGGAAAATATTATGAAAACTGAAATGTCCAACCAAATCAATATTTTTTATGTGATTGATATTAAACAATAAGGCCCTAGATAGATGGGACATTGCACATAAAAGGACCTTTGTTGGTCTTAGATGGTGCAATCTATGCCATAAAGTAGAAGAAACTAATGGACATGTCATTATGTCTTTCTCTTTTACAAAGGAAGTGTGGAAGGAAGTGGAGAGGATGATAGGGTTCTAAAATGTTTGGTTAGGTGAGGATGTTGAAGTGGATTTAATATCATGGTATGCTAACAAGGATTAAAAAATCATTAGAAGTCATTCCTTAAACATTGTGTGGGGGGTTTGGTTGTCTAGGAACCTCAAACAATTTGAAGGGAAAGAGACTCTTTCATTAAAATGTGATGTACATACTCAAATATATTGAATGCATTCCCTCAACCTCAAGAGAAACAATAATCACTTGGTCATCGAAAATAGATAATAAATATAAACATTACATGAGAATACTTTGATGGTGCCTCACAAGGGACCCCACCTAAATCATATTTTAAAATTCAAAGGTGGAATTGGGTTGAAAACAAATAATTTCTTTGAGTTGATGACCCTGAAATTGGCTTTAAAACTTAGGGGTTTCTCATCTTCAAATATACGATGATTCACTACTTGTTATACAATGGATGTGCAAGGAAATAATATTGAAAAAATTTACTTTATCGCCCCTATTTAATGAAGTACACACACTGTTACCAACATTCTCACAAATATCTTTATCACACATCTACAGGGAAAGGAACAAGATTGTGGACAAACTCTCCAATATTGGTTTAGAGTTGAATCAAGGAATTCATATGGTAATTTCTTAATAGGAAGGAAACACTATGGAATATGAACATGATTCATAGATATACATTTTTTTATTTCCTTACATATTTCTATTTTTTTTAAAGAACACAACATTGGAAAATAAGACCATGAAATTAAATATCTCTAATTAATTTTTGAAACGATGATAGTATAATTAAATTGTAAAATCTAGTTTTCTTGAAAAACTGTATACATAGTAGGATGAAATGACTTACAAACTAAGCTATACATATGGACGAAAATTCTCTTTGGATACATAAAGCATATTCCATATTGCAATTTTGTTTTAGAAATAAAATTACATACTTTTTTCTTTAGGAAAAATTATTTGGTAACATATACCAATGAGTTGGGAACCCTTGTCCCATCCAATGCATTTCCCTATACTCTTTCAAATGCATTTCCCCTATAATCATGATGATACATATATGAGGCTAGTCATGAATAAGTGTTCTTGGATTCTTGTCTCTTGGGAAGATCACACATGATTGGGGATAATCTCCTAACAACACCATTATTTTTGGCGAATAAGGTGGTTGGGGAGGAATACTAATCATGAAAAAGTGTTTTTGAATTCAAGTTTGTTTTGGAATATCACACATGAGAGGGGAGATTCTCCTAATAACACCATTATTTTGGACCAATGAGGTGGGTAAGGAGGACCACCTTATGAGTAGGTTCATCATTTTCCTCTCTATGTTTTATTTGTTTTCTAATAATTTCTTATTTGACAATTTTAGTAAAATATAATATAACTATATGATGATAGAAATAATAACTTTTCCCAAATAAACACCATGTTAAGATAAATCAACCCTTAAAGATATGTTTTCATCATTAAAGATGAGAACAACATGTAACTCAATTAAAAGGAAGTAGAATATATGGATCTCTTTAAGGGATGTTTGGATTAATCCTACTATGATATTTAGACGAGTAAACCTCAACCTAGATGGATGCAACAAGTCAAGGAATAAATGAATAAAGCATAGTTTGGAAGCTCACTTTAAAAGGGTGAAGAGATTATTAAACTAGGTTTGAAGAACACCATCTAAAAGAGAATAATCTTTAGGTGAGAGAATACTTTATATGAATTTTGGTCTTAAGAAGAAGAAATGCAAATTATTCCAAGTAAGGGTTTTGGGAAGTTATGGAAATAATTGATAGTGATAATGAATGTTTTTTTTTTTTTCAAATCATATAAGTAATAACTTATCTAACTATTTAGCGATCAAATCATATTTATGAAAAAGTTTATCATTTATCTTAGGGGATAAGTCATTAACATTCCATTACTACCTTGAAAATTAAAAAACAATACCAATACAAAAATGTCACTTGTGCATTATTGACAAATAATAATAATAAATCTCATATTAGAATGTCTACATCAAGATCAACCTTTCTTAAAAATTATAAAAAACTTATAAAAAAAAAACAATATATTGGAAACCATCTTTAAAAATACATAAAATATTTTCTTCAACATGTTAAAAAACTCTAATATGAAAACAATATATACAATATGATATACCATCTACATGCTAAAATAAGTAAACACAAAAAGTCAAATATTAAAAAAAAATTCTCATACAAATACTTATACTTATATGATTTCAAGTATAAGTTTAAGGTGTTCTCAAAATTATCAATAGCAAACTAAAACTTTAAATGTAGAAAATATTACACAAATTTCATGATACATATTTATATGATTTCAAGTATAAGTTTAAGGTATTCTCAAAATTATCAATAGCTAACTAAAACTTTAAATGTAGAAAATATTACACAAATTTCATAATACATAATCATAAATTTGACTAAAATACTTATACTTATATGATTTCAAGTATAAATTTAAGGTGTTCTCAAAATTATCAATAGCTAACTAAAACTTTAAATGTAGAAAATGTTACACAAATTTCATAATACATAATCATAAATTTGACTAAAATATTAAAGAAATAAAGAAACCAATTATATATTTATGAAATTTTTTTTTTTAACCAAAAATATAATTATATACAAAATTTTCATAAATTATTCTACACATTATTATTTATTAGAAAAAAAAAATTCTTTCAAAAATCTAAAATTTAATCAAAATAGCAAAATTTTGCGAAAAAACATTGATGACAAGTACCTAACGAGTTCTATTTTCTATTTTTATATTATGTGCTCTTAATTCAAGTTTAGGATCACTCTACTCTTCTTAAGAGGCAACATATTTTACGATATTTGGTTAATGTATACTTCAAAATATTTTTATATTACGTGCTCTTAGATAAAGTCTAGTATTAATGTACTCTTCTTGATAGGTATCACACATCTTAGGATATTTGGTTAGCATGTACTTCAAAATATCAAAATTTAAGCGTAATTCTTATATGTGTATTTTTTTATTTGTACAAACGGTAGTTTATTAGAGGCATTCCAAATTTACACTCATAAGCATCTTCTAAAAGTGTGTCTAAATATATCAAAATTTAAGCGTAATTCTTATATGTGTATTTTTTGATTTGTACAAACGGTAGTTTATTAGAGGCATTCCAAATTTACACTCATAAGCATCTTCTAAAAGTGTGTCTAAATAATTATTTAGAATCATATATATAGTTTATTAGAGGCATTTCAAATTTACATTCTATTTTCAAGAATCTTATAAGCTTCTTCTAAAAGTGTGTCTAAATAATTAACACATGTTTTTTTTTAAAAGGTCATAAATTTAAATCTAAAGAGGTAAAGTATGTATACTTAAATTTTACCACTCAAATTTCTTGACAGTAATTTTAAAAATAGATTATTATTATTATTACTTTGGTAAGGTCGAATTATAAACTATTTTAAATTATTTTGATAAAGTTGAATTATAAACTATTTTAAATTTTTTAATAATCAATTCATTAAAATTAAAGTCATATGATTATAATGATTTTATACTAGATTTTATGCTCAATTGTATGACTATCTTTTTGTGTTTTTGACAATTTAGTATAAAATACTATTCAAATTCTTTAATTATTGTGACATATGAAATAGATTACAATAGCATGACATAAACAATGGACCAGAAGTATTTATTCTAGAAACCCATATGATAAAACCAACATGCAATGAAAGTCTAGGAATTTCATTTATATTATGGAGATTACAATAGATATTACAAGGATTTCCAAGATTACTATAAAGCTATGAGGAAAAATGGTCTTCTATAATGTTGTTAAATATTATCTCTTTGAGATGTTAGCACCTCATCCACACTCCTACTCATACTATGGAATCACTAATGACTAGTGAAAAAGTGAAACTTTTTTCCTAATTCTGCTATGTTTTTTATACTTAGAATTATAGTTAGATTTAAGGTTGAGAAATCCTTTTGGAACCTCCATGATTATTTTAGAAGTATTTAGTGGATTCCCCCATGTTACAAATTCCCCATATTTGAAAGTTATGGTGAGTCACTTGGACATGTGGGAAAAATTTGGACCATTACCTTGCATGGACCATAACTAATTGCATATGAATTTAGTTTTAGATGCATGATAGTTTGATGGAAAGATATCAATGAGAATAATAATTTCAACCTTGGATGAGGAAATGTTACTACCATTATCATATGGCATTGGGCACTAAAAAAATATTTTCAAAGTTGTTTGTCGGATAATCCATAGTAGTTGTCATTGGCGTCGACGTTTCGAATCCAAATCGGGATTCATCATTAGGACTAATGGTCAATTGATAGCTTGAAGATCTCAGTCAATTAACTATTAACTATTAATTGACCGAGATCAACAAGCTATCAATTGACGATTAGTCCTGATGATGAATCCCGATTCAGATTTGAAACGTCGATGACAATGACAACTACTGTGGATTATCCGGAAAACAACTTCGAAAATACTCACCAAAGAAATATGAAAACAGTAAAAAATATTATAAAGGCCTTAAAAATGTACTAGAAGTTGATAATATGAAATTGAAAAAATAAAGCTCATCTTTAAGAAATTGAAAAAATAAATCCCACCTACCAAAGTTCTTTTTCATCCATTCAATTCATTATGATATTCTTTTGTAGAATTGTGTCCTATAGTAATTCTACCCATGAAGCTGGTGCCAAATCCTCAATGGGAGGTGAGACTTGGCTCTCTTCACACCCATCGAGCATGAATGGTTCATATGCTTACAGGTTCTCTAAATTTAGTACTAAGTAAATGTGCATATAAGGTGGATGACTAATTCTCTAAGCATTTTTATTTATCTTCTCTAATAGTTCAAAAGGCCGATAACTCAGGGCTTTCTTTTCTTCTTTGATCCATTTAACATTTCCTTATTAAGGTGTAACCAAAATCTATATAGACTACTTGGAGGACTTGCACTAAAGAAACATCTAGTTGTTATTCCTCTTAGAATTGATAGTAATGTGAGATTTAGCTCATCCATGGAACATTGTAGAGGCATTGAAGCTATGAAGTAGATGCACATTGTAGGTTTCCTTTTCAAAATCAAAGTTGAAATGGAGCTCTATTCTAAATAATTTGTGGCTATTGATTTGGCCTCTTGTAATGAGGGTTGTTGTTTCTTGTGATTTTCCCATATAACATTTTATGGCCACCCAAGAACTACTCAAATTTATTCATTGTAAACACGTTTTTACATGTAATTGTGACGCAACCTCCCCTCGATGGGCGGTCACGCTACCAGGACCTTCGCTTTTCACAGGCCCGAAGAACCCAACGGTTCTCCTTCCTTCCTATTGGATTCTCTAACCCCACAGTTCACTTCTTCCTTACTTCGGGGGTCAGAGCCTCGCTTCTCGCGCTCCCAATCACTCGGGATCCCAGCTCCCGATACCCGATGTACCGAGGTGTCGAGACTTCACAGTCCCGAAGTATCGCGGCGTCGCTTCCTGCGAATCCCAAATAAAACCTCTTCGACTTCCGAGGCCCGAGTCGCCGATACCCGAGTATCGCTATTTCTCCCCCTTGCGATTTCGCAACTTACACGGTCAATTGCTTGCCTTTCAACTCTTGAGGCCCGACGTCCCGAGAGTACGTGCCACGTGTCCCTCCGAAAGTCGACACTTCTGCAGAAACGGGAAATCACTACCGGCAATATCGACGTGCATGGAGCTCTTGCCCTCGCCAACCCCGATATGTCGATAAGCGATGCAACCAGGTTCTCCTTGCGCTTGAAGGTGAAATATTTCACAAGGCTTCAAGTCGTTGGTTCTCTTCCTCTTGAAGAGTCCTTCGCTCCGATACTTCCCCGATCGGGCTTCACCTGGACCTATTCCACTATACTAGCTGGGAACTCTTCCTCCTGAGTTTTTCACCAACTGTTCACTCAGGCCCCTTCTAAACTCAATTCTTCCATAAGATCACGTACACAACATATGAAAGAAGTAAGTAACAGGAAGCGAATAGACAAAGGAACACGACCAACAACACCCAGAAAATAGACATATCCATGAACTTTAACCACAGCTTTACTGTTCTCCCCCTCCCAAGCCTAACTCTGAGACTTCACTCAACCGACAACTCACCTGCACATTCCTCTTAACTCAGTACAACCTCTGGGCAACCAAGAATGAGGGTTTAACTGTCCATCCCCTCAACGCACTCTATGCGGAGGTATCCCACTGCACCCTCTGCAGGAAACTCACAGCTTAGACAGAGAAACGACTGAAACTCAGTCTTTTACTCCCTCAGGTTTCGAACCTGCCATGCAATCACATATGCAGCATATAGACAATAGGAAAAACAAGAAGCAAACATGCAACAACATAATATCAGCATCACACAGAGAAGAATCACAGCCATGAGATTGAATCAAGACTTTCTATTAATTCAATATCTGTACATGGGGTTTCTTCACAACCTCTCTGTGCTTCTCTTCTTGCTTCTCAATGCTAATGCTCCCTGCCTCCTCTGAATGCCTCCCCTTCTCTCTTCCTCCTATACAATAATACAAAGGAGGGTGTCTATACTCCGTTTTCCCTCTCGAAATCATAACCCGTCTAATCTAGACTTAATTATCTTATCTACCTGCACTAAATCTCATCTACCTGCACTAAATCTAAGAAGTACCTCTGCTATCTAAGGTCAAGAGCTTATCTTCTCAAGGTCTATTTACAACGTGCAAGTACGCTCTATGATGAATGCTTTCATTCAAATGGCGGCGCGATAGATATCAGGGTGTTTCAAAATTTTGGCGCTGGTGTCATCCGACTGTCTTTTCTTCCCTCGCGCGCTGACTCGCTTGTCGAGGTGGGAATGCTCCTGCATCATACTCCTCGGCTCAAAAAATTTCATGGGCTCCTGTCCATGAGCTCCTGCACACTGCGACCATGCTTCTGTATAACGACCTATGTCTCCCAGCTGACATCCTCCACTGGGTGGTTCTTCCATTTTACCAGGTATTCAAAATATTTCTTCCTCCTGGTCTTCCTTCCAACTCGTTTATCCAGTATGCACTCCATCTGTGGTTTTTCTGCAACTGGTAATTGCTTCTGCCACTGGACCACTGGTTCCTCGGCTCCTGTGTCTGCCTCTGCATCCTTGTAAGGGTATAAGTCCGAAATGTTGAAAATCGGAGATATTCCGGTGTCTTCGGGCAACTCAAGCTCATAAGCATTCTCCCCGAATTTCTTCAGGATTTTTCACGGCCCGATTTTCTTCATCTTGAGCTTATTGTATGTTCCCCTCGGAAACCTTTCCTTTCTCAAGTGCGTGAGAACCATATCGCCGACTGCGAACTGGAGCTATCTTTTCCTCTGATCAACTCTATGCTTGTACTCCTGGTTCGTTTTCTGCAGTCACTGCTTCACCTCTACGTGAATTTATTTCATCGCTTCAGCGAACTCTTCAGCCTTCGCGCTGTTGGTTTCAATCTATTCTGACTCTCTGAGCTCAGACACTCCTCTCGGCTGTGTTCCATACAAAATTTGAAATGGGCTCTTACCTGTACTCTGGTTCACTGAATCGTTGTACGCGAATTCTGCCTGTGGTAAGATCTGATCCCAACTGGTGTGATGCTCTGTCACCAGACTTCTCAACAGATCCCCTAAGCTTCTGTTGACCACCTCTGTCTGTCCATCTGTCTGGGGATGGTAAGCAGAACTGAATGCCAAATTAGTCCCCAGCTTCTTCCATAGCGTCTTCTAAAAGTGACCTACGAACTTGCTATCCCGATCCGAGACTATGCTTCTCGACAATCTATGCAATCGCACAATCTCTTTGAAAAATAAGTTTGCGATGTGGGTCGCATCGCTGGTCTTATGACACGGTATAAAATGTGCCATCTTTGAGAACCTGTCCACCACTACGAAAATGGAATCAACTCCTCGCTGTGTCCTCGAAAAACCCAACACAAAGTCCATGCTAATGGCCTCCCATGGCCTCTCTGGTATGGGAAATGGCTGATAGAACCCTGTGTTCTGTTTTCGGCCTTTCGCGTGTTGACAAATTCTGCATCGGTCAACAAACCTCTTCACATCTGCACGCATGCCTAGCCAAAAATATGATTCGCCCAGCTTGGCGAATGTTTTGTCATGTCTGAAATGACCTGCTAAGCCCCCGTTGTGCTTCTCCTTCACTAAATTCTCCCTCATAAAGAAATCTGGAATGCACAGTTGATTTCCTTTGAACAACAACCCATCCTGGATTAGGTAGTCAATCCATGGACTCCTATCTCTGAGAAATGGGTTCTCGGCTACCTCGTATGCCTCGCCAAAGTCTGTGTCACCTGCATACATATCTTTCAGATTCTCAAAACCCAAAGTCTTGACACTGAGCTCCTGTAGTAATAAACATTTTCTGCTCAAGGCGTCAGCTACCTTGTTAGCAGTCCCTGAAATGTGTTTTATCACGAACGTGAAATTCTGCATGTACTCTACCCACTTCGCATGCTTCTGATTCAGCTTCTCCTATTGACTCATGAACTGCAATGCGTGATTCTCACTATACAATATGAACTCCTTGGGTATTAAGTAATGCCTCCACTTTTTCAATGCCTGTATGATGGCATAGAACTCTTTATCGTATGTGGAGTATTTCAATTTTGCGTCATCCATCTTCTCGCTGTAATATGCAACAGGTCTATCATCTTGACTCAAGACCCCTCCAACAGCATACCCACTGGCGTCACACTTCACTTGGAAGGTCTTCTGAAAATCAGGCAGCACTAACACTGGCTGCTCTGTTATCTTTCGCTTCAGCAGATTGAATCTTTTTTCAGCCTCGGTTGTCCACTGAAAAACTTTATGCCGTTTCTTCACAGTGTCCATCATTGCGGCACTGATTCCACTAAAATTTTGAATGAATTTTCTGTAGAATCTTTCCAAACCGTGAAAGCTCCTGACCTAAAAAACATTCCTCGGTGATGGCCAATTCCTGATCACTTCTACCTTCTCGGGATCCATTTTTAACTCATTTGCTGAAATTACAAAACCCAAATAAATGAGCTCTGTCTGCATGAACAAACATTTCTTCAAATTTATTAGCAGCTTCTCCTGCTGTAGCCTTCTCATTACGATGGCCAAATGCCTCAAGTGTTCAGCCTTTGTCTTGTTGAAAATCAGTATGTCGTCCAAATACACGACCACAAATTTTCCAATGAATTCCCGTAGGATTTCATTCATCAGCCTCATGAAAGTGTTGGGTGCGTTTGTCAAACCAAACGGCATGACCAACCATTCGTACAAACCCTCGTTTGTTTTGAATGTCGTCTTCCATTCATCTCCCTCTCTCACCCGGATCTGATGATATCCGCTCTTGAGATCAATCTTTGAAAAATAATTCGCCCCACTCAGGAAATCCATCAGGTCATCCATTCTCGGCAATGGAAATCTGTATCTGATGGTAATTTTATTTATCACCCTGGAGTCTGTACACATCCTCTAGCCTCCATATTTCTTTGGACTCAGCACCGTTGGAACAGCACATGGACTCAGACTTTCTCTGACCAGTCCTTTATCCTGTAGATCCTGTACCTGCTTTTTGACTTCCTCATTCTCCCGAGGTGTCAACCTGTATGCTGCCTTATTTGGCAAACTTTCTCCGGGTATGAGATCAATGTGGTGACTCACACTCCGCACCGGTGGCAACGAACGAGGTAGTTCATCCACGATGATGTCAGCAAACTCTCCCAGCAGTTGTTGAATCTCCTCTGGCAAGTCGTCCACTCTTGTGTTTGTCAGGACAATTCTCAGCTTCCTGACAACAAAGAACTGTGGATCTTCATTCTTCTCCAGCTCTGTGAAAAGCTCCTTCCCACTCATGAGAAGTATCGTGCTGCTGACCCCCGGCTTCACCTCCTTAACCTTTATCGGCAGCAGTTTATGACTTCTTCCATCCTTCTCCAAGGTGTATGTGTTCATCCTTCCATCATGAACAACATTTCGATCATATTTCCATGGTCTTCCCAACAATATGTGACATACGTCCATGGGAATGACATCACATAGAATATCATCGTAATAGTTCCCAATTTTAAACTTAACTAAGCATTGTTTAGTGACACTTACCCGGTGCCCTTTCTGTAACCACGAGACTTTGTATGGACTCGGGTGCTTAGTTGTCTCTAGCTCCAATTTCTCCACCATCTCGGTCGAAGCGAGATTGTCGGTGCTCCCGCTGTCGATTATGACTTTGCATTTCCTGTCCTTGGCTGTACAAGCCGTTCTGAACAGTCTTCTCCTCTGTACTGCACTTTCCGCCTCCTTCTCAGGCTTCAAAAGGATTTTGTGCATCCCAAGCGATCTCCCGCTGTCTGCATCTTCACTCTCAACATCACGCCTCTGCGCCTCAGCGATGTGAGTTTTTCCCCTGTCCATTTTCCTGTCCGGACAGTCAATGGCCTTGTGTCCGTCCTTTCCACACGTGAAACATGTGATACTTCCTCCTCGACCTCGTCCTCTACCTCGGGTATGAGGGAACGTGTTGGCGTCAGCATATCCTCCTAGCTTATCTTCTGACTGTCTCCTCGGCTCATAACTCTTCTGCCCCTGCTGCGAGGTATCACCTCTTTCCGCTTTTCCCTGAGGTCTCCTCCAATCCTCCTTGGGCTTCTATGTTTTCTCTTGGGCAATTGTCTTGCCTCTGGGCTGGCTTCTGCCCCGCCCTCGCTGTCCCTACTTTTGTCTCAGCTTCTCCTCAGTTTTCAAAGCCATTTGGTATGCATCCTCGACTGTTCGGATGGTAACCATGCTCAGTTCATCTTGAATGTCATACCTCAACCCATTCAGGTATCTCGCCACCTTTTCGTCATCACTCTCCCGATGACCAGCTCGGATGTTGAGCCTATAGAACTCCTCGGTGTATTCTTTCACCGTCATCATCTTCTGTCTCAGGTTCTGCATGCGCCTGAACAAAGTGATCTGGTAATCCCTCGGGATGAATTTCGCCTTCATCTTAGCGATCATCCTGTCCCAGCTCCTGATTTTCTGTTTGCCTCGGGAACGTCTATCTTCCTGCAGCTCGTCCCACCATAAGGCTGCATGTCCCTTCAGCTTAGTGACAGCATGCCTCACCTTCTTGTCCTCCTCGATGTCTTCATAATTAAAGTAGGTGTCGAGTGCTCGGATCCAATCCAGCAACTCTTCTGCGTTCAAACTCCCTTCATAGACGGGGATGTCCATCTTCGTCTTTGAGCTCATTCTCGAGATGGCTCTGATCAACTTTTCGGTTGACGCATCTTCTACCGTGACTTCTCCTTCGGCATCGTGTCCAGCTTCCTCTTCAATCTCGGGATCACTGAACTCTGCTGCACCAGCACCACGTCTCTGAGTGGCCTCCATCTCCTCAAGCCTTGCTCTGAGGTCTCTTACCTGGCGTTCCACTTCAGCATTACCTGCTGGCCTTCCTCTTCTCCGGGCATCCCTATCTTCATGATCAGGTGACTGCCTCTCTCGTCTTGGCGGCATAGTGTATCCGCTTCTTCCCTCTGCTACCTGAACAAAGAGAACTCCTTAACCAGCTCTGATACC
>ML825513.1:90720-113701 GCA_009831015.1 Picea engelmannii | reverse complement strand
TAAATAAAAATACATTTATGTGGAGAAATCCGTAAAAGAAGAAAAAGAGTTGAAACTTCAAATATTGGGGACAAGTAAATTTGAAAGGGTGTTTCAGATTATCATACGAAAAAAAAAGAGATCAAAGTGTGTTTAAGAAGTATGTGAAGAACTTTTCAATTAAAAAAAAAATTAAAAAAAAATTAAAAAAACATTTTATCAACTTTTTTTCTTATAAATAACCTGATTGGATTGATTTTGAGAAATCAAAACCTCTAAAATTATTTAAAATTACAAATTTCATATAATTAATTTTTAAACAAAATTAAAATTAAATTTTATTAACAAACTATATCCATTAAAACCAAATTTTGTAGAACTTACCTCTTCCTTTGCATAAACTAAAGTACATTTTTCACTTATTTATATATATAACTTCTCCAAATTAATAATTTTAGATATAAAATTTTGTTCATCTAAAACTAATAAACTATTAATTAATTTTATATAAATTAAATCACATTAAAATATTAAAAATGTGTTATTTTATTGTTTAAAAATTAAAAATAATGTTCTATTTTAGCAACCAAAACAATTATAAAAAGGAAAATATTGTAAATATATTAAGGATATTTTAAGATATCACCCCCCAAAAAATTATATTACAAGTTGAGATATGCTTGACATAGAGGATCTCAACACTAACATAATTTTTATAATTTTTTGTTTCATAGATCTTCCCTAATCATAAATAAAAAGAATTATGTACTATTCTATTTAGCGGGTGCCCTAAAAAATGAAAGAGACAGCATAGACTAGAGGCATTGAAGCGTAAACCTGGAAGGAAATAACTTCTGTTGGAAAATTTTGCTGGAAGAAAGTGTCATAGAAAACACTTCCCACAACCGTAATGGCCGACTTTTTCTTCTTCTGATTCACTGCACTGTTGTTGTTTCTTTTGAATGGTAGTGAGATCACTAATATAGATGCCACAAACCAAAATTTGTAGTTCATAAAGCTGAAGAAGGAATCACCTGGCTTGGAAAAATTAAGTGCCAAGAAATACACAGGCATAACACAGAGTTCGTGGGGATCATATAATGAACAACAACTTCTGTTCTGCTCCACACTATGATCGAAAAAGTACTCTCAAGTCACGGGTGCACACTGTCACTTTTAAGACTTTTGTCCATATTATACAGATACGCAGGCAGAACACAGAGCTCGTGGGGATCATATAATTATTATAGTGAAAAATAGCTTATGTTCTGCTCCATACAGTGATCGAAAAAGTACTCACAGTCATGGGTGCTTTTGTCTGCTGTTGGATGAGTATGAGGATAGGGCTTCACATGAAGAAATTGCCAAAAAGTTGAAAGATTCAAAGTACATAGAAGATTATATTATAGATTATTGCGTTTGATAACTAGCGATTGCGATCGTTTTTTTGGTTTAATTCTAAACAGTAATTTTGTAAACTTTAATCTTGTTTAAATTGTATATAATTTTTTTCAAATTGTTATTTGATAACTTGGATGGAATTGTTAATTCCAATGGTATGTGTGTGGTTAGAATGATTTTCAAAATAGAATTCGAACTCAATACCTATCAGATTTATGAGATTTATACTGGAAAAGAGGTTGAATAGTATTTGATTACTGACATTCATATGAAGTGATCTATAACATATGGCGTCGGTCGTCTCAGAGTGTGTGAGAATTCGAACTTCGGATTCCATGAATATTGCAGAATCATGTAGTCGCCAATGTCTCGAAATTATTATAAATGATGGACAAGTCACGGTTTTTATATTTGTCACAGTAAAACAAAAGGGAACGCAGTTTTTGTTCTTCCCAGGTTTTGGGCCGACCGACCGCCTTGTTTTGTAGGGTTGGTTTATAATTTGATAACAAATATTTATTAAATTTTGTGTTGTTTGGGTTGTGATCGGTCAGTGGGACTTTGCACTAATCAGTCCAAATTCAGTTCGATGGTAATTCTCAAACCTAGATGTATAGAAAGTCGAATCCGTACCGACGAAAAATAATATCTTAAACAACTAATGATGATTTTGAAGTCGAATCAAAGGCACAAGTGAACTGAAGCAGTAGTCTAAATGTTCTATCTTTTGTTTGGCAACTTTTTGCCCGAAATCAGTGATGAATGGTTGGTTCTGCAAATTTGAGTGGCTAAGTTTGTGTAGTTCTAGTGGCCCATGGGTTTTTCACCATACTGAATCCATTTATACATTCAGAAATGCAATTTAAACAACAGAAAATAGTTATTTTGTCCAAATTTACATTTCCAGAAACCCAAAAGATAAAACTTTTAGCAAGTAAACAGCATGACAAAATTATACTTTAAAATTAAAATTATAAATAATTAAGATTGTAAATTTAATTGTTGTAATTTTAATTGTTAAAATTTTTCAATATTATATTAAAATAAATATTAAAAAAGATTAAAAATTAGCTTATCTGCATTTTTTTTATTTTTACACATTGCATCTAGACATAGAAAATCAAGAATAGAGATGCAATAAAACTTGACTTCTATTAAATAAGAAATATGATTGAAACAAACTTTCTAGAATGATGACAGCTTATCTCTAAGAAGAGATGTGAGGGCTACACTCATTCAAGAAGATGAGTACAATGAGGCTTTGAAAGAATTTTTACAATAAACATGAATGCCAAAACCATAAACATCTAAAAACCTAACCCTAGGACATGAAGCCTCAAAAGTCATGTGGGCATAGTTGGGGTAAGTTACTACATCGGGGTCGTAACTTTTGCATACGATCTCTGTTTAGGGTGCACAATAGCTCGTTGGAAAGGTATTTATGAGGAGATTAATTTAGGGGGATCAATAAAATCCTTCAATTATAATTGAGGTTCCTAATCACGAAAAATAATCATTTAGGCTCTCAAAATGGCCTCGGATGTACGGGAACTGAAAAACTGCTAAAAATAGTAAGTTGCCAAAAAATATTTTTTGAGTCAGTTGGACCAAGTGGGTGGCCATCGAGATCCTCTTGAATCAATCCTCCTCCATTAGGAAGAAATGGTCTCCACTGTGTTGAATTCCCCCATCATTTGAAGAAATGTATGCTGAATTTGGCCTCAGGTGAGCCACTTGTCTTGGTGCAAGAGTTTCTTTGCTTTGAAAACTCGATAAAGATGGATCATCTATTGGCGAGTGCCATTGACCTGTCTGTCCATGATATTATCAGTGGATTGTTGTTCCATGCAGTCAAGTTTGAGCTATGTTGTGTCAATTGTTTTGTTATCTCTGAGGTGTCCAATAATGGTGGAAAATAAGGCCGAAGAAGGTCCACATTGAACACTGGGTGCAAGCCGAGGAAGGGGGGAAGGTTGAGCTCAAAATAATTGCCACCCACAGCCTTGTCTATGGTGTAGGGTCCATAATGGAGTGGATGAAGGTTTCAATGAGGTCATGTAAGGTGTTCTTTCTGCAAGTGCAACCAAACTTTGTCTCCCACCTGAAACTGGTGTGGCACCCGATGTTGATCATGACATTGCTTATACTTGGCATTGAACTTCTATAAAATATCCTGATCCTGTTGGTGGATGTGTTGGATCCACTCAATGAACCAGGTCGATATGTCAGCTCTAGTTGGAGCCTACGACGAGTCTTCTTGGGTGGCCGCAAGGGGTAGTGTAACATCCATGGGACCCAATGGTTCAAATCCCAACCCCACCTGAAAGGGATTGTGGTCGGTTGAGATATGTATGGCTCTGTTGTAGCTATTCTGAACATAGGGAATAATATCATCCCAGGTGCGGGGGTGCTTGGAATTGTACATGCATAGGATGTGCACGATCATCCAATTGATGACCTCAGTTTGACCATCCATCTGGGGCTAGAAGGAAGTGGACTTGGTGAGCTTGGTGTCTAATAGTGACTAGAGGCTCAACCGGAATGTGTTGAGAAATCAGTTGTCCTGATATGAGATAATGGTTTGTGGGATCCCAAACTATACCCACACTCGTTCAAAGAAGATCTTGGCAATGGCCTTCGCTATGATGTTCTTCTTGCAGGCGACCATAATCTCCATCTTGGAAAAGTGATCAAAAACCACAAAAAAACAGTCATTTCCCCACTTGGTGGGTGTAAGGTCCAACATGTAGTCCATTGAGATGGATTCCCAGGGCCTGTCAAGAGTAGGCAGAGGAGTGTACATGCCTTGTTTGTTAATGGTCGATTTTGAAATAATGCTTGCAATGCAGGACCAAATATATTTGTTGACATCCTGTCGAAGTTTCGACCAATGGAAATGTCGTTGCAACATTTCCATTGTCTTTTCCACGTTGAAGTGTCCTGCCACCTGACTATAGTGGGCTTCCTAAATCAACTTTTCTTGCTTGCTTGATGGAACACATAGATTTCCCAAATCACACAACAACTGATATTGAAGATAGAAATTAGTGACAATTGTGTTTGCGCCCAACATCTGGTAGGTGTTGGTGAATTCAATATCTGTCTCATAGAGGTGGGGCGATCCAGACGTCTCGTGACATTAAGAATTGAGAACTATGGTGAGTGTTGCGACTGGAGGTTGGATGAGGAAATCAGTGACTTGGTTGGTACTTCCTATTTTATACTTGATGTTGAGGTGGAATTGTTGCAAATATGTGGACCATTTCTAATGGCGTTCATTCTACAATTTTCCTTGTGTTTGCATCAACTGCAACATCTTATGATCAGTGTGGATGATCGTCTCATTCCTGAGCATGTAATTCCTCCACGGATGCCAGGATTACACAATGGAGTACATTTATTTGTCGTAAGTAGGGTACTTACAGACGCCATCTGATAGTGTCTCACTATGATAGGCCACAGTGGTGGCCATACTGAGTGATGAATACACCCAAAACATAGTATGGACCATCTATCTCGATTTCAAAGGGTTGTTGCAAGTCAGGTAATGAAAGCACTGGGGTGGAGCACAAGCACTACTTCAGATCATCGAATGATTTTTGTTGGGATAGGCCCCACACAAATTTTTCCTTACCACCACCTCTGGTTACTTAGATGAGGGCCCATGCAATATGGGAGAATCCCAACATAAACCTTCGATAGAAATTGGCAAGGCCTAAGAAGATCTGAAGATCAATGAGCGTGGTTGGGGCTTCATGGATGACTTGGATCTTGGATGGATCAACATGGTAACACCTCCGCTGCGGCATAATAAATTTTTCGCCTTTTCTTGAGGGACAGAATCCCTGAAATCCTACAGGGCTTAGCACAGGATAGCTCTCCCCTTTTTCCACCTCCATGTGATCATTGATCATGATCACAGGCCAAACAACTAGGTGCCTTTTCAAATTTCGCGACTCGACGATATAAGCGAGTCGAGTCTTTCAACTCTGCTAACCCCCAAATGTCGAGGTGTCTAACAGGCTTCAATCAGCAATTAGACCCCCTGGGCTAAGCCTTGGCCAGTATGACCACTCCTCATAAGACCACAGTCTTATTCCCATCGTGGCTTATCAATGCAAGAGCCCGACCTCTTGTCAACGGGACTCCCGATTCCCCGATTTTCGATTTCCCAACGTGGCCTTTATCACATTAGCCCTCCTGGATATGCCTTGGTCTAGGTGACCACTCCTCATAATACCTCCGTCCTATTTCTTTCAGGATTTATGAATACGAGGGCCCGATCTTTTTCCAACGGGAATCCCTCAAATAGACGGTCCTCGTCGTTTCGCGATTTCACGACTTTCGACCCCCAGTGACACAAATTCTCTGTCTACTCGAATCCCCGGTATCTGAAATACCGATGGAATCTCGATCTTCGCCACGTGTCCTCCATAGATGGATGGTCCAAAATGTTTCAGAACTTCCATCATGGAGTGCCCCGATCTCTTGTCCTCGAGACCTCCGAAATCTCGAAGTTCGAATCCCCAGAATGGGCAATCTCATGACACGTATCCTCCCTAGATCGGACGGTCCAGATATATTTCGAGACTTCCACCATGGATTGTCCCAATATCTTGTCATCAGGACTTCCGGAATCCCGAAATCCAAATCCCCGATATCGACTCCTCTTTCGGGACTTTCGCCCCTGTTCACGAGGGCTTAACCCTCATGCATCACCTAACAGATCCAATGTCTATCGGGTTTTCTAACTAAGATCTAACGGCTCATATTTGTCCCATGCTATGCACTCTCCCACTACTTCTTGGATGTGGAAAAACCAATGGTCCAGATACTCCCACAGACCTTGGGGATCTACGGTCCCGATTTCTTCGCTACTCACGAAGATAAAGGAAAAGGGTTAAGGCATGTAACGCCCTCGTTTCTTCCTCCAATCCAACGGTCGTGAATGACCACAGATCTTCCAATGGGATCTCGTCCGTCGATCGATACTTATCCCTATGCTGCTATTTCAGGATTTCAAGAGGATCATTCTTCCTCGTACAGGGTTACTAAGACTTGTGCCTTCAAATCCTTTTCCAGGTTCTTGGTTATCTTTCTAAGAAGGGTGTCTCTATGGGGAGATCTATCCAGGGTATTACCTGAGATGGATAAGGGTATATATTTCCGGAGAACAGACTTGAAGTCTGAATTAATTCAATATGCGTATAAATAGCTATTTATAAAACATAAGCCATACGTAGTCTTCCCATTATAAGCATGCAACCACCATTTCTGAATCAAAACACTACACGGGAAGTCTTATACTCAAACCATTCATAAAACTGCACAGACTATGAGCATACATGTCAACATATAAATTTCAATATGCAAGATGTAAAACACTTATCAGAAATAACACCAGACGTGATTGTAACTGCTGAGAGGGGTGCTCGTTTCCACTCAACCGTAGGTTCAGCGACTCCCAATGGATTTACCACTAGCCACCCCCGAGATGAGACCACGATGTTGCGAGACTGCGTCTTTGTTTTCCAATGACCGAGAACGAAGGTTACTCTCCTTCTTCTCTGCTATCACTCACTCTATATTTTTCCAGAGTTTTTCTTCCTCTTTCCCTTGCGTCTGCCCTTGATCGCCCACACTTCTTGCCTTTTCTCTGTTAAGCGAGGTTGCATGTGGCACTATTTTCCTCGCAGTGGTCAGGTCTGAGGACTCTATGGATGGGCGGTTCACTCCCATCCCTCATTACTCATGAGGAGCCCTTTACCTACCAACCTAACGAGTCATTTAATTCGGGGCCAGCGAGCTGCTCTTGGTTCTTCGGGCCAGTGAAGTCCAAATACGGTATCGGTTTCGGTGGAAGTTAACGCCACCTTTCCATGTGCCTTCCATCACCTTTCGTTAGCCATCGTGGTCTCTTTTTTAGCATATCCCCTCTTAGTAATCCTGCAATATATATTCATAATATTATTCACATTCATCGACTTTTTTCACAAGGTCCATTCACATCACACATTCACATTTTTTAGTCTAACACAGTTCTTGGCCAGTATGGTTATTTTTACAAACTGGGGGAAACAGGGTGTTACAAACATGCACACCATGCACATCAACAATGTAGCCCAGGTCCTAGACCCTGTCCATACTGAATGAGCATTTTTCCAAGTTGGCATATAGCTTGTGTTGTCGCAGAGTGTGTAGAACTTGTTGAATATGTTGCAAGTGTTATTCCAAGTCTTATTGTAGACGAGGATGTCATCTAGATACACCACCACAAAATAATTACTGAAAGGCCACAATATATCATCCATCATCCTCGTGAAATTTGTTGGGGCATTTTTCAAACCATAGGGCATGACCAACCATTCATTATCCGAAAAGATCTTTTAATGATTGTGGTTGAGTTTTTAATTGCATGTAATTATTAACCATTTAAGAAGCTAAATAAAGAGGATGAATATGAGAGAATATATCACGGCCATAATACAAAATATGGATCTGAAATGAAGCAATAAGAACAACAAACCATAACAAGAGAAGTGATAACGGAGTTCGGCACAAAATTGCCTACGTCTCTGGGCCTTTGTCTCAGTGGGGGAGGCTTCTTTATTAATTCTTCAATGCTTGCAAAGTACAGAAAAAGTACATCAAATGGATCTCATACTGGTCTCACTATGTTCTTCTGGACCTCATAAATCCAACACAACTGACGTCACTGAAAAATACTGAGTGTAGCTCCTAGAAATAGTCCGCAAGCGTTTTCTCCTCAACAGTTTCCCTGCATAAAAATGGCTTTGGTTTGGCTTTTCTTCAACATAAATTTGATATGAATGTCCTCTCATGGCCTCAAATAGGCCTGGTTTTTATATATCTGAAGTTTTTTATCCATCCCCAACTTCCTCCCAAAATATGGGCTCAAATCCCCCTTCAAATGGCCTAAAATCCCCCAAAATTCCATTTTCTGGGCTAAATATGAGTCAGAAATCCCAAAAAATCATTAATATATGGTTTAAAAACCACTTTCTGTTTAATTATTGGGCTTATACCCCTTGAATGGCATGCGCTCCCTCTCTGTGGTCATATGACTGCATAAAACTATGGGTTGGGGCTTATCCCCCGCCCCCTTCCGCCCACATTGTAATGTATTACATTTTAAATAAATTTAAATGTGTTTCATATAATAAGAACCATATGTGGCGTGTTGGTGTTTGACTATTTCTCAAATCTTGGGCTTGGTGGGAGGTCATGGGTTCAAAAACCATGGACCCCAAGACATTTTGAAACTTGCCACAACTGTTGACTGGGTGCCACGTGGTTGCCCATGCCTAGGCCACGTGGCATCATCTCATTTACCCGAAAATAGACAAGTGTCACATGCCATGTGTCCAAATCTGATTTGATCTGTCATCTTCCCAGTCACCTTACTTCCTGTGTTGCCACATGTCACTTCTGCCACTGCCACATGTCACCTCCAAAGAGTGCCACATCACCTTTTGACTATTGACCTTTTTTAGCTTTTTAGCTATTTGGGAAAATGGTCAGAGTGCGATAACTCTCGCATACAATGCTTGTTTGAGAAAGTGAATATGTGGCTGGAATCAACGTGACGAGTCGATCGCAATGGAATTGGTTTCGTTTGATTCTGAGAACTTTAATTTTTTAGCCTTTTTGAGCCCTATCAGTCTCTTGGATCCGATTATGGATCACACCTCCCCACTAAAGGACCTTTTTGTCCCCAAAAAGTTACTAACCAGTCAACAAGCTCGGGATAGGCCACCCGACTTGTCCTCTGTCTCTGAACTCTGTCCTATGCACCTGTCTCATCAAGATCAACTGTAACACAATCATGACAATTGGCAACATATTGTTAGCCATTTGAACCTTGTTACATCTTACTAAAGACACTATCATCCATGTAGAAAACATTACTAATGATAGCATCAAAAAGACGATTGCAAATGAGCTGATATACTTGTAATATTTGCAAGACATGAGCTTATCTTGAAGCAACTTATGATTGATTTTCCATTCAACAATGATTTCATGTTCTTGTTTAATATCAATTACTTCATTTGAAAAAATTATTGGTTTGTTTCTTGCTTGATCTGCCTTCTTTAATTGTTCCATTGTTTGAGGTGTTTTATTTGCCTTAACATGATGAGCATGAACCACATAATCTTGACCTGCTTTGGATAATTGATATTGATTCTTTGTCCTGTAGAATATTGTCTTATGATCATATAAGTATGGACTACCTAAGACCATTCCACATTCACTTAAAGGCACTACATCACATGTTACCTCATCCACATACTTAGATGAAATTGCAAATTTGATTGTGCACTGCTTTGTTATGTGCATTTGATGATGATTGCTTATCCATTTTAGTGTGTAAGGATTATGATGAATTTGTGTTTTTAACCCCAATTGCTTAACCAATTCTTATGAGATTATATTATCTTGAGATACACTGTTGATTAATGTGTCTATCTTAGTGTGTCGCATGATGGTCCTTATATGAAACAAGTTACTTCTAAAATCAATGCCTTCACCAATTTTACCTGTCATACCAACCAATGAGATCTTTGATTCATCACCTGAATTTGATCCCAAGACTGTGGGTCTTGTTGTCGCTTCCACAGTTTACATTCCCTTCTTTTCCTTGAACCACTTTGGCCTCTTCTCGGGATGCAAATGCCAACATCTATCCTCATCATGTCCCTCTTTCTTGCAATGCTTGCAAGAGGGCTTCCCTTCCTTCCTCGTCACTGCATTTGAATTCTTTCCATGCCATTTCCTCTTGTCCTCTTTCCTTGAAGACAATGATTCCCCTGACACACCTATTTTCCCTTCTTCAATATACGTTGCTTGAACATAAACCTCATCAAGGTTAGTGGGTCCAAACATGAATACAATATTTCTAATATGTGCAGGTAAACCTCCTATATACTTCATAAGAGTTTCCTGTGTATGTAAAAGAATATCTAACATCAATGGCATTTTTCGAAAGCCATCAGTATACTCTTGCACTGTTTGTCCTTTTCTTAGTTTTAAAGATTTTCATTCAATTAATTCTTTTTATTTATAACCCAAAGGATATAATTGTTTCCTAAGTGCAGAAATGAAGCTTTGCCATGATGGAAATACATTACCCACTTGTTGTGTTCTGTTTTGCAACTTGCTTTGCCACTAGATGAGAGTTGTGTCTGCAAGTCTCAAAGATGCCAACTTGATTTGTGTGGCCTCATCCTTGATCTGTTGCACACTGTCGTAGACCTCCATCTTCCTAACCCAATTGTCAAGTCTCTCTGCATTAACTTCACCATCATATATGGGTAAATCAAATTTAACATCAAGTTTTAACAATGACATTTCATTCTTATGTTTATGAACATGTTTCTTTGCATTAGATTTAGAACTTGAACTTGAAGAAGAAGGAGAAGAAGGAGGTGATGATGGAGGTGAAGAAGGAATCTGAGGATGATCCTCTTCCTCTTCACTTTTTCCCTTTGAATATTTACCCAAAACTGGTCTCTTTCGTTCCAAGTAATCCTCATACAAAACTTTCACCATCTCCGACATAGCAAGGAAAGTTTTTCGGAACTCTTTCTCATCCTGAGAAAGCCCTTCTTCCGATGCCATCTTCTCACTGTGAGAACCTCTCTTTCTCAATCCAATTAATGGATTCTCTGCAAAAATATCTCCTTCACCATGTTGTAGCTTTTCCCTGGTTAATATGAAAAACTCAAATCCAAATGTCAACTAGCTCTGATACCACTTGATCCGAAACAATATTTTAATGACTGTGGTTGAGTTTTTAATTGCATGTAATTATTAACCATTTAAGAAGCTAAAGCAAGAGGATGAATATGAGAGAATATATCACAACCATAATACAAAATACGGATATGAAATGAATCAATAAGAACAACAAACCATAACAAGAGAAGTGATAATGGAGTTTGGCACAAAATTGTCTACGTCTCTGGGCCTTTGTCTCAGTGGGGGAGGCTTCTTTATTAATTATTAAATTATTTCATAGTACAGAAAAAGTACATCAAATGGATCTCATACTGGTCTCACTATGTTCTACTCTACCTTATAAATCCAACACAACTGACGGCACTGAAAAAGACAGAGTGTAGCTCCCAGAAATGGTCTGCAAGCATCTGCTCCTCAACAACTTCCCTACATAAAAATGGCTTTGGCTTGGCTTTGCTTCAGCATAACTTTGATATGGATATCCTCTCATGGCCTAAAAAATGCCTAGTTTTTATATATCTGAAGTTTGTTATCCATCCCCAACTTCCTCCCAAAATCTGGGCTCAAATCCCCCTTCAAATGGCCCAAAATCTCCAAAAAAACCATTTTCTGGGCTAAATACCAGTCAGAAATCCCAAAAAATCATTAATATATAGTTTAAAAACCACTTTCTGTTTAATTATTGTGCTTATCCTCCTTGACTGGCACTCACTCCCTCTCTGAGGTCATATGACTGCATAGAACCGTGGGTTGGGGCTTAGCCCGAACCCCCTTCCGCCCACATAGTAATGTATTGCATTTTAAATAAATTTAAATGTGTTTCATATAATAAGAACCATATGTGGCGCATTGGTGTTTGACTATTTCTCAAAGATTGGGCTTGGTGGGAGGTCGTGGGTTCAAAACCCATGGACCCCAAAACATTTTGAAACTTTCCACAACTGTTGACTGGGTGCCACATGGCTACCCATGCCTGGGCCACATGGCATCACCTCATTTGCCCGAAAATAGACAAGTGTCACATGCCACGTGTCCAAATTTGATTTGATTGTCATCTTCCCAGTCACCCTACTGCCACATGTCACTTTTGCGACTACCACGTGTCACCTTCAGAGAGTGCCATGTCAACTTTTGACTGTTGACCCTTTTTTGGCTTTTTAACTCTTTGGGAAAATGGTCAGAGTGTGATAACTCTCACATATTATGCCCATTTGAGAAAGTGAATATGTGGCTGGAATCAATGCGACGAGATGGTCGCATGGAATTGGTTTCGTCCGATTTTGATAACTTTCATTTTTTAGCCTTTTTGAGCCCTATCAATCTCTTGGATCCGATTATAGATCAATTCAAAAAGACCTTATTTTGACTTGAAGTCAATTTTCCATACATCTGTCTATTCTATTGGGACCTGAAGGTAGTCAGACTTTAGATCAATCTTACTAAGGTATTTTCCCCCCTTGATCTGATTAAGGAGATCGTCTATTTGGGGAATCATGTATTGATTCTTGGCTATGATTTTATTTAGGGCCTGATAATCAATGCAGAGTTGCCAAGTCTTATCTTTCTTCTACACCAGCACGATTGGGCTTCGACAAGGTGATGATTTGGGTTGGATGTGCCCCTTGTGGAGCAATTCTTGGATTTGACACTTGATCTCTTCATTTTCTAGCATAGAGTGGTGATAGACTGACCCATTGTGTAGTGGTGCATTAAGGGTCAGATCGATGGGATGCTTGACTTGGCAGTGAAAAAGTACCTCAGTAGGTGATGATAAAATTTCATTGTATTCTTCGACGACCTTATCCACTTTCTTCTACTATGTGGAGAGGTCGGCCACATAGTCCATGGATGTGGCTGCAACCTTTCACTCACTCTGAGAGCGAATTACAAAAAAGACAAATTTACTGATCTGAGAAATGACCTTCCTTCATTTATTGGTAGAGATCAAGGAAATAACACTAGGTGGGACTATCTCGGGTATCCTATACAATTTCATGTTAAAATTAATAATAATACTACGAGGCCTAGAATCATATACAACATGACATTTCCATAAATAAGGTTGGCCCAAAAGAACATCAAAAACTTCAAGGGGAGAAACATCACACAATACCTCATCTTTGAATGGCTTGATGTCATATGACATGTGACATTGTTAGCTGATGCGAAGATCACTTCCTTAACGGAGCCATCCGATGGTGTAGGGTTGTGGGTGCAGTGTTGTTGGTAGGGATAGCCTCTTGAAAACCTCTGTTGAGATGAAGTTCTTCTGGCTACCAATATCAATGATGAAGTGAAACAAAGTGCCTTTTACCCACATCTATGAATGAAAGAGGCACTCTCCTTCATTTGGCTCATCAAGTTCACCAAGTACAATCTTGGTGGTAGCAACGATGGCACTAGGTTCTGTGTCAATGATTTTTCTCCCATTTTCTGGTTCCGACTCGGAGTCATAACCCACATCTGATTAAGAGGATTTTACCTCAGCCACTAATGACTTCTTTGAGTAGAAATTAGCATTGTTATGCCAGGGGATCTTATGGAAGTCACACCACTTCTCGGTATCTTTCTTCGTCTTCCCATTGTCCTTCCTTGTTGGCGGCTTGGACTTGTTGTCCTGAGGTTTCCCATATTTTCTTTGTTCTTTTTTCTGTGGGTTGGGGTTGACCTTGCCCTGCTTCTATTGTGAGGGGTTCCCAGGCCCAAACTTCTAGATCTTTTGTTTCACATTCTGCTCGATTTTTACGGCATATCGATAGGTCATTCCTAAGGATGAGATGTCCAAAAACTCCATTTCTATCTGTATGTATCTATGCAGACCACCACAGTACTTTAGCACCAGATGTCTCTCAAAATATTTGATACCTATATTGGTGCGCAAGGTATGAAATACATTAGTAAACCATGACATTCTTTGGTCTCTTTCCTACCGCAGTGTGGTCCATCTTGTATACAAGTCGTCATAACTTCCAACATGGTAGTATTGTTCCTTAATAACATCCCTAAAGGAACCCCAAGTGGGTGAAACTACAAATAATATGGATCCCTCTATTAACTTTTTCTCACAGAAAGTCTCCCACCAATATTTGACATGGGGGACGACCTCGAGGAGAGAAAATGTAATATTTTATCTATCTAGAAAGTTATGGATAGAAAAATACCCTTCGAAAATGTTTAACCATTTATCTATGAAATGTGCATCTATCTGACCTTAAAATATAGAAATATCAAAATTGATTTGTACCTTGAAGTGGGAGGTGCCTCCGCTTGAGGTGGATGCCTCTCTGATCGACAGTTGTCGAAGGATTTGTGCAAAGTTGTCCATCATCTCGTTCCTTTTTCTCTCAAGGGATTCCTTGAGAAACATTTTGAAAGGATTCCTTGTCTCGTCATATTTATTTTCGTCTTCCATGGACGGTTTCTTGGGAGTGCGAGAGAAGTTGTACTCAAGAGAAACAAGGTTGAGATCCAACTCTCTATACCCTGATGGCATCGGGGACATGCATTAAAAAAACGACAAGGAGTAGACCGCTCTGATACCACTGATCGAGATTTATGAGAGGAACAAAATGAAACCATAAATTTATAATATTAGAACTAAGACAAAGTGAAAAATAACAGAGATACAATAAAAATTGACTTCTATTAAATAAGAAATATGTTGAAAAACTATAAAATGTAGATTGGAAACAAGCTTGCTAGAATGGTGGCAACTTATCTCTGAGAAGAGATGTGATGGCTACACTCATTTGCAAGAAGATGATTATAATGAGGCTTTGAAGGAATTTTTACAATAAAAATGAATTCCAAAACCATAAACATCTTAAAACCTAACCATAGGATATGAATCGCCAAAAGTCATGTGGGCCCCTGTTGGGGTAAGTTAGTACATCAACTTCCCGGGGTCGTAAATTTTGCATACAATCTCCGTTTAGGGAACACGATAGCTCGTTGGAAAGGTATTGATGAGGAGCTTCATTTGGAGGGATAAACCAAAGCCCTTGGTTACCATTGAGGTTACTTATCATGAAAAAACGTTGTTTAGGCCCTCAAAATGGCCTAAGAAGTTCAAGAACCGAAAAACTGCTAAAAATAGTAAGTTGCCAAAAAAACTATTTTGAGCTAGTTGGACCCGGTTGGTGGCCAACGAGATCCTCCTGGATAATCAACCCTGTGAAATCATTTCCATATTTTTTATGGGAGTTTTACCAACAACTAGGAAGGGAAATAACTATCAATTTGTGGTAGTTGACAAGTTCATCAAGGCATGCATTCTCATGCCTTGTAAAAAGACCATCAGAGGACAAGAAGCAACCAAAATGTTCATTGAACATGTCTGAGTGCAATTTGGGATACCAAGGATAATCATCTAATATAAAGATACTAAATTTATCAATGCATTTTGGACTACATTGTGGGTGAATATGGGCACTAAGTTGAAGAGATATTTAACATTCCATATTTTGAGGAGTTACAATTAGAATCATCCAAAGACCCGAGATGAAAATATGATCTACATAAAACACTCTTATAATAGAGTAGTCCACACTCCTACTAATAAGTCACCTTTTGAAACTTGCTTTGGATATTTGTCACCCTCACACTTGGATGTTGCATATGGACATCAAGGAGGACTGAGGGAGGACCTCGCAAGAGATGCATTGAGAGTAGAATTTTTTTTAGAAGATTATGGAAATCCACTTGTAAGTGTAGGAGACACTAAAGAAGTCACATGAAAATTATAAGGCTAGACTTGATCAACACAGAACTGAGAAGTCATTCAAAGTAGGAGACATATTTTGGTTATAGTTGAAAAAAAATAATTCTATAGGGTCCTAGTAAGAAGATCAAGGATTACAGTATGGACCTTTCAAGGTATTGGAGAAGGTGGAGGATAATTCCCACATAATTAGTATATCCAATACATGTGCAATTTCTCAGTAGTTAATGTGGAGAATATCAAACTCTAAGAGCCTTCCATGTTGGATTAGGGGCAGTAGAAAGTCATATTTTCCATAGAGGACTTAGCACTATATGCTCAAATAGAGTTGGTAGAGGACATGGTTTTGTAGAAGCGACCCAAAACTACAATACAAGGGAAACATTACCATTGGACTATTGAGTTGAAAAGGCAACTTCCAGGAAAAGAAAAGTGGTACTCCATGGAGAATGTAGAGGAAAAAATACCTCACCTCATTTAGTGAATATTTTGAGGACCAAACGCCTCCCTAAATGGGGAGGTATGATCTAGTTTGGATTATTGTATTATTTTTCATCTATATCGATGCTTTCAGCCTGGAAAAAATTGGAGGAATCGACTTGTGGGGTCATTTTAATGACAGGTCCTAGTTTGGAAAATTGGGGACTAGAACCTTCCAGAGCCATTTTGAGGCATTAAACGAAATTTTATGGGGTTCCAATGTTTAAAACATGTGCACACAATCTTGAAGGTGTTTACACTCTGAGGCATTTCGAACAGTGCATCAAATGCCTCAATCAGAGCTTGTATGAAAAAGTTATGCCTCTCTCAAGTTCACCTACCTTATTGAACACCATGGTATGAGTGGATGCCATGATAGCCCCCATTATTCATGCATATGGGGATATAAACATGCGTAATTTTAAGAAGATTCTATAAGGCCGAAACCTTATCACTAATGGAGGGTTGAGGAAGTCAAAACCATACCCCTGGATGGCTATGAGGTTGTGTTAAATACAATCCTACTAGGAGGAGAAGGGGCTCCATTCTTTAACATTGTATTTGTTCCATAGCTAAGAAAATCACCTAGGAGTTGTATTGTGATATTATGATAGAGGAGGAGAGATTCCATAGAATCCATATAGGCCATAATGTCAATAGAAAATCCACAAGGATTGTGTGTTTCTTTATACTTGCACTTGAAGAAAAGAGAGTAGAGAAACCTCACCTTCTAGCTCGATTTTCTCTCATATTGGGTTTCCTAGGTTATATCTTGTTTTCTTTGTTGATGGTGTGTGTGAGTATTTATTTATGTTCTCTATTTTTTACATTTAATCTATTTCATACATTTAAGTAGAAAATCAATAATTAAAGAATATGATATATATATGAAATTAAACTTCATGGTAAATATTTCACAATTTTATCAGATTTGTTGTGACGAACTATTATAGTGGAATATTCACTATGATTTATTGATGTGTAAAATACATAGAAATGTGCATTGGTTAGTCATGGAAAAATGACAAAATCCTACGTTGTTCGGTGGCATAAAAATGACCAAATCCAGCGTTGGTCAATGGTTCAAAACTGGAAAAATAATGTGTTGGTCAATGGCATAAAAATGGAAAAATACTACGTTGGTAAGAGGAAGAAAAAGGGCCAAAGCATGCGTTGTCTAGTGCTAGAAAAGGGGTCAAAATTTGTATTCACTATTGGAAGAAAAAATTCCAAAATATGCATTGGGCCCAAATCCGGGAGAAAAATCCCTAGCTCAGGCTCTGAGGATTTTCCATATGTATTTCTAGCACTTGTGATCCAGATGGATATTGGTGGCCACCCACCTATTCCAATGACATCCTCATGTTTGTTTTTTGTTCAGCATGTTCTTTTGTATTGCTTTGTAATTGTGGGTTCTAGTTATTGCCTATATTATTTAGGCTAATTCCATTAAGTTGCATGGTATCAATCTTGGAAATAGTGTCCAAGGATGATTATTAAAATTTACCTTGGATTAATCATATGTCTTTTCTCTCTCATATAAATATGTATTATATTTTTATGTGTACTCTTAGCAAATAAATATTATAAATATTAACATCATAGTAATATGTATTAGCATGAATCACATGAATTGAACATGTAAAGCTCTTCTTACAATAATAATTGCAACTAAATCTTACAATTTTTTCTTTAATATTGGAAATAGAATTTATAAAGTGACGTAAAATGACTTTGTTTTCTAATTTATTATTATTATATTATATTCACACTTAATTATTAATTATTGAAAGTAACTATTTTATGCCATTTGACTGGTTTATGCAATAATCAACTATTTGTTGGAAATATAATTTATAAATTAAACTAAAATGACTTTATTTTCTATGTAAATGATTTCCTAATTTATCATTATTGATATATTATACTCACACTTAATTATTAATTATTGAAAGTAACTCTTTTATTACATTTGATTGGTTTATACAATATTCAACTATTTGTTTGGTTTATGCAATATTCAACTATGCTTTATATCAGTATTATTTCTCACTTACTTTGCAATCTTAGATTATTTTTTCCATTGAGTTAAATTTATCCTCTTTACATGTGCTACATGATAATTTATTAAGTGTTTTTCCCACTTAGTATCTAGTAGATTTATATCTCCCTTGTATTCTAGTGCTCTGTTTTAATAATGTAACTGTTACTACCCAATCGATAAGGAATCTCCAGTTATTTTAGCTATCATGCTAAATTTATTACACTAAACTTATCCTCCTCACATGTGCCATAGTATCATTGTTTTCACATAACAATTCATTAAATGCTTATAAAGAAATACCAAAAAATAAACTCTTGTTTGTTACATAAAGTAACTTTGCCCTCACCATATAAGTGGTCCATTTTGTCAGCATTTATGATGACTTGTTTTTTGGCTACTAATGTTTGGGCTTGGGCTCAGGACTCAATTGACCCTTTCCTATTATTATGTACCCTTTCCTATTATTATGTAGCTATTAATAAAAGTCATTTTCTTTTTTATATATGCACCACAAGGCCGTTGACATGAAAAATGGCAAGTGGCCAGCTGCAGCTTAATTGAAATGCCATTCTGGTTGAAAAATGGCAAGTGGGCAGCTGAATCTTAATTGAAATGCCATTCTAGAATGAAAAAAATGGCAAGTGGAAAGCTCAAGCTTAATTGAACTGTCATTCTAGGTTTCGGGTTGCTTCCCAACAACTAGAAGTTGTACACGCAATGCCCACAAGCAAATTAATGAATTTCGATCGGTTATCAACTTTACATGCGTAACTGCGTATAATATCTAAGCGCGCATGCTCAGCTTTTGCGATAAACAATTAAAGAGAAATGAAACGCTTTGGATAGGTAGCAATAAAAAGCATTGGTCGTTTGCCCTGACGTCAAAATACCTGTAGAATCCAGCTTGCCCTTGGATTATGTGATCTCTGCCTGTTTTACCATAGTTTATCCTTACGGCACTGCCCTTTATCAAAGTTTATCCCGACGATTCTGCCCGGTGATCTTCAGCGAAAATCCGAGATTGTCTGATATTCGATCTTCAATGTATTTCTCCACCCGTGAGTACTCATGTCGCTGGGACCAAAAACTAAGAACACGTGACTGCATCTTTCACGAAAACGTACTGATAAACCTTATTTACCTCCTTTGTCTTTTACGATGAGATACAGTCCAGGTCGATTGGTTGTTTCATTGGCAGGCACAGCTGTTAGGTATATCGAGACTTCAACGGGTCCTAACGGTACTGTGATATGTACAATATTAACCGACATGTTACAACGGGATTCTCAATATTAAACGGGGCAAACATCATGCACCATTATTTACTTCCTGCTGTGGATGTTGTTAGATATTTGTGTAGAAAGATGTGATGTTAAATATACAGCTTTAATATCAATATGAACTCAGTAATAGCCCATTTAATGTTGTATGTTGGTATATATATATCATCTAATTTAAAGCAACTCTAAATCAGATAGTATCTATTTCAGTATATCCATCCAGCATTAAATGTTCAGCTGTAGGTATGCTATTATATATATATATATATATATATATATATATATATATCCAGCATTAAATGTTCAGCTGTAGGTATGTTATTATATATATATATATATATCTTCTAATTTAAAGCAACTCTAAATCAGATAGTATTTATTTCAGTATATTCATTCAACATTAAATGTTTTGTTGTAGGGTGGATATTGGTGTAAAACTCTAAATCAATCAGATAGTAACTATGTCAGTGCATCCAGTATTAAATGAGTTGTTGCCAGGTGCATATTGTCCTTCCACATTGGTTGAGAGAAATGGCCCACAATAACATATAGGCTCTATAAATTAGTAAGTTGGTTTATTGCCAATGTGGCAATCTGAATCAGATAATATCTATTGCTGCACTGTGGATATTTCTTTAAAAGTATAAATCAGACAATATATATTCCAGTGCATAAAGCGTTAAATGAGCGCGGACAGAAAATGCAGAAAATGAAACGCACAGCCAGAAAATGAAATGCACAACCAGAAAATGAGCATCTACAGTCAACACAGCCAGCGTGCTAAATCTAAAGTTTAATCATTTAAACATGGCAATCATATAGTACCACAGTAATTTCTTAATATAATTAGGTAAATGTTAAAAGGTAAACATGTTAACTGATGCATTCAAAAATACAAGGAAGTTATGAAGAGGAAATCACATTCATTGATTTGGGAGGACGACTAAGAATATACCAGCATCTTCAATTGTTAACCATCATATTAGAATTTTAGATTAAAAGATGATTAATTATACTCATTGGTAATTAAACTAAAACTAATTTTTTTTTTTGTGTTTATTAATCATCATTAAACTAAGTTAATTGATTGGCACTTTTATTTACTTTTAATAGTTTAATATTTGTTGAAATTCATCATCAGTTCATTTGAATTGTAGAACTATGTATCCAGCATTAAATGAGGTGCATATTATCCTTCCACATTGGTTGAGAGAAATGTCCCACAATAACATATTTATTACCAATGAAGCAATCTAAATCAAATAATGTCTATTGTTGCACTGTGGATATTTCTTTAAAACTATAAATCAGACAATGTAGGGTATGTATACCTCTTAGACTCTCTTTTTTTAACCATGGGAACAACAACCTCCCAAGAGTATATCCAACAGCCCGCAAGCCAGATATACCAATAACTTGTGACTCGTCTACCTTTCTAGCCTTGTCACAACGGGCTAATATGAACATCCCTACCCCCCGCCGGTTTTGAACCTGTGACCTCCCCGGAGATAACACATGTTCTTAACCATTGGGCCCATACCTCTTAGACTTTACCAGTCAAATTGTTGGGCGGAGGGGGGTCCCTTGTCCCACATCCCACAAACAAGGGGGTCTCATACACCAACTAATTTTTTTTAGTGTTTATTAATCATCATTAAACTAAGTTAATTGATTGACACTTTTATTTACTTCTCATAGTTTAATATTTATTGAAATTCATCATCAATTCATTTTAAATTGTAGATTGTCCCAAATATATTATGTGAATTGGAAACTTTTTAAGTTCTATGTAATCTGTGGATCTAATTTCATTAAACAAAATAATTTTTATCAGATATTTTTTTCAAATGTCTTCTTAAAACATGTGCATTATTAAATTGAATGCATATAACATTTGTGTGTTTTGAAATTGTTTGTACGACATAAATATCTTTAGGTACAAAATTATTATCTCACATTGAATGAGAGAACAGGATTGCAGTGACATATAAGCTGCAATATGCAAAGTCATTTTGACAATGGAGCAATGATAAGGAAGTGGTGCTTCCTCCAAAGAAGTGGTCCAATGCCAATCTACCATAATTGTTTTGCCACATTTTTGAAAGAAATGGCCCACAATAATATATAAATTGTTGGTTGATTGTCAATGGGGAAATGATAAGAAAGTGGTGCCTGGTCTTTCCTCGAGAGAAATGGTACCTTATGGTTTATAAATCAATACTTTCATTTATTGTTAATAGGGTAATCTAAATTAGATAATATCTATCTTGGTATATCGAGCATTAAATGCATTGAATGTTTCTTTGAAACATTAAATCAGTCATTAACTATCCAAGTGCATAGAACATTAAATGAGCTACTACAAGGAGTATATTGTTTGTTGTATATATCATATTAAACTACAACTAATTGTTTTTAATGTTTATTAATCACCATTAAACTAAATTAATTGATTGACACTTTTATTTATTTTTTATAGTTTAATATTTGTTGAAATTCATCATCAATTCATTTGAAATTGTAGATTGTCCCAAATATATTATAAGAATTGAAAAGGTTTTAAGGTCTATGTAATCTATAAATCTAATTTCATTAAACAAAATAATTTTTATCAAATATTTTTTTCAAATGTCTTCTTAAAAAAATGTGCATTATTAAATTAGATGTATATAATATTTGTGTGTTTTGAAATTGTTTATACTACATAAATATTTTTACAAAGTCATTTTGACAATGATAAGGAAGTGGTGCCTTCTCCTCGAAAGAAATGGTCCAATACCAATATACCATAAGGATTAGCCCAAAATAACATATTTAAGTTGGTTAATTGTGATGATAAGGAAGTAGTACCTCCTCCTTGAAAAAAGTGTTCCAATGCCAATACACAATCCTGTTGGTTGAGAGAAATGGAACTAGCCCAAAATAACATATTTAAGTTGGTTAATTGTGATGATAAGGAAGTAGTACCTCCTCCTTGAAAAAAGTGTTCCAATGCCAATACACAATCCTAGTTGGTTGAGAGAAATGGCATACAAGCCCTGTAAATTATTGCACTGGTTGATTGACCGTGGAGTAATGACAAAAGCATGGTGCCTCCTCCTTGAAAGAAGTGCCTCAGCCAATATACCGTAGTTGTTTTTCCACATTGGTTATGCCAATAATACCATAATAGTTTTAATACCATAATAGTTTTGCCACATTGATTGAGAGAAATGACCCACAATAATATACCATAATAGTTTTGCCACATTGATTGAGAGAAATAACCCATAATAACATACCATAATAGTTTTACCGCATTGATTGATACTATAA